>JALMGF010000119.1:0-90000 GCA_023333645.1 Sceloporus occidentalis
TACAACAATCCATGCACTACTGAAAGGTAACGACTTTCGAAAGTTAGTATTGATTATTCTGGTTTTTTGTGGGTTTTTTTTAAGATAGCAAGGAACTTATTTTCTTTCTGTATAAGTCCAGAATTTTGTCTGTTTTAAACTAAGGTTTAACAAGGCACATGACTGGGGGTGCTTGGATGGTATCTCCCTGTTTCTGTGAATGTGATTCAGTGTAATTTTACTTGATAAAACATATACAACTATACATATACATACTAAAACTTATTTTTTCTCATGCAGAAAGCACTTGGTGCAGATGATGCAATCCTGGAAGTTGACCCGGTAACTGGAATCTGCCCCTTGCTGTATGACAGTGCCCCTAGTGGGCGCTTTGGGACAATGACTTACCTTTCTAAATCTGTTGCAATCACCCTGCAGGAATCTCTCCCACATAGTGGTTGCACCATGCAATAATCTCGGAAGCATATGTTGCCAATAGCTAGATTACAAATATGCACTATGGAAACCTGGAGATGCTGTACATTTTGTCATACTACCTATTGTAATGTGTAGATTAGAAGTGGTTTTGATAACTAAGAGACTCTGTGATTACCAGTTGTAATGGTTAAATCAACTGTTGTGATCACAAAGGCTTAACAATGGATCTAGGTACTAGACCAGCCACTAACTAATTGACATGTACTCATAAACCTACAGTAGGTTGATGTAAAGTTTTGACTCTCAAAAACTGTTTTCTTTAAGTATTCTTTTACCAGTGGCTTAATTTTTATCTCTAGAATGCTTGAATAAACAGAAAAGAGGGGGCATGTTTCTTGAGCGTGTGCCATAAATGACTGGCCTTCGTGTAAGATGCAGTGGGACTTTAATGAATCGCTGATCTTTAGTTTCAGTCACTGTAAAGGGTTGTCTTCATTTCTTCTAAGTTTTATTTTAAGTTTACAGTAACTAAAATGTTTGCTTAGTAATCCATCACTTTTGTGATGTTTTTTTTTCTTTTTAAATTACATCACTCCAGGAAAAACAGCAAAATGTTAAAAGGGGTATATGTTTGGATTTAGAATGTGACCATATAGCCTTTTATCATCCAAGACGGTTATAATACATTCTCAATTCAAATCGACCGCCAGAAAACGGTCAGTAAAAGATTGAAACTGTCTAGTTTTAAATTAAGAAACATTTTATATAACTATATATCTAATTTAATAATACTTGTGTCTGTGTCGATTTTACTACTGAACTGCCTCTATAGGCAGCACGATATGGGGGACACATTGTAACCGCCTTGACGGATTTTAGATCCAAGAAAAAGAAAAATAACTATAACCTTTCTTATTGTTGTACACACATTGGCATACAAAGTCTGTGTTTTGTTCACTTATGGAAACGGTGAGATTTTCAACTAGTGCCAGTGTGATACGGCTGAGAATGAGTTAAACCAGCCTAACTATGTAAGGTTTCTCAAAACAGTTTGTCAATCTTTGTAATTTTGTGTTTTTAAGTTATAATAAAAAATATTGGATTGGCACTTAGATGTCTTTGTTATCGGAGGATTTGCATAAGGAAGCAGGAATATCACATTCACTTCCACCAACATTTTTATTAGTATCACATTAAAATGTGTTTTCAAAAATATTGTATGGTTTCCTTTTTTAACCCCTTAACGTTCACTGGTACGTCATGGCATTTAACAAGCTTAGAAAGTGATCTATGATCGTGTAAACGGTGTAGCTGTAATCCCTCTTGAGAACTCTGACTCCACTAGCAGGTTGAATACAGGTACTGCATTCAACCATGCAAGCCAATGGAGCCAAGCTTTCTAATCACAATGTGATTAGTAAAATATTGAAAGAAAATATAAAAATGGCTAAAAAAAAATGTGGTAGAAGTAATTATATAGTGATGTTACCATCAGGGGAACCATCCAGTTCCAGCAACATTTTGAAAGTTAAAAAATAATAAAAAATAAAGTTTATTATTATGAGCAAGTGCTAAAATTAGTACTGTATCTTCCCAAAAATCCTGCCAAGGAAAGAGTTTAAAATAAAAGCATTTCAACAAATGGTTTAATGGGGTAAATTGGAGTGGCAGGGTTCAAAGATAGGGCATAGGCACAGACTGACCAAAATAGAGAAAAAACACTTCCCAAATGTGGCCTTTTAGTCCCCAAACACCAGACAAACCCTGAATGAATGGGGGTATCACTGTAATCAAAAGATGTTGCTGAACACATATTGAGATGTTGTTTGACAGTGACACATACCAGGAGCTGAAGTACAATTTGTGTGATCAAAATTACTACCACAAACTTTGGCAAAAGTTGATGGTAAAATTAGTACACGGAAAGAGTTAAAATACTAGCATTTGGGGGCATGGCTTGCCCTGCTTGGAGATGGCAGCTTGAGATTTTAGCTCCACAGCTCGCTCACCACAATCCGCATCCATCCGACTTCTATACCCATCATGGGCAGACTGAAAAGACCCTCTCAACGGCAGGAACCCCCGGAGACTCAGACTCAGACCAGACATTGATACCGTGATGTCAGTGTTTCCTTTTCCCCCCTTTATTTTACTCTCCCCCTTTATTTTTGTTAATCTGTTTTAATAAAAAGATAATTTACCTAAAATACTAGCATTTGAAATACAATGGCGTGTCTAGTTTTTCAAAAATATACGGTTTGATGGGGCAAATGGATCAATGCAAAGTTGAAAAATGCATACTTCCAAATTGTAGCATTTTGCCTCCCCAACAAACCCATGCATGGGTGGTATCAGTTACCATCAACACTACTTGCAACTGTGCAGGAGGAATAAAACTGGGTAAGGAACAGCCAACTAAGGTGAGGTTGCTAAAACCAGTTTAATGTCAAAAGTCATACAACAAGGCAAAACTGACCACAGCAATGAGACACAAGGTAGTTAAACTGCATCAGCAAGATCTCTCCCAGGCAGAAATTTCAAGACAGTCAAGGGCTTACAGATATTCTTTCCAAGCTCTTTTGAAGCATAAAGAAACAAGCAATGTTGATTACCATAGATGTAGTGATCAGCATAGGAAACAGTGCAGCAGAACAGTCCGGCAGTGCTATCAGCTCATCCCTATACAACAGTGGAGCCCTGGTATACCCATCTACTGTCCAGAACAGTTCATTTAATATATACTGTATATACATTCATAAACCAAAAGTCATATCCAGCCTTTGCCTACACCAGACAGTTTGTGTAACTTTAGAATTTGGAAACAAAGTGGTTGTTTGCATTGTTGTGATATATACATAACGGTACACAGTTGTGTAGATGCCCCTGGACAGGCAGAGGAGCCTGATCATCTGCTAGTTGAAGATGTCAATGAAAGCTGAGGTTATCATTGTGGGTGACTTTATTCTCCCTGATAAAAACTGGAAAACCCAAACAGCTGGGTCAATCTTCAAGTTTTAAAATTATTTTTAAGGGCCAACTTGACCTTAACCCTTAGGCCACAGAAGGTGGCTGCCATTATAATTTGCATGTGACCTGTCAGCTCCCCCATTAGCCTCTTGATCAGTGCTTCAACCTCCAGGTGTAATCTATTGCCCAGTACTAGCAAAGCTTTGCCCGTTTTAAGCATCTGATGGGTAAATAAGAGGATGACCTGACCCAAAGTGGCAGTGCTTTGGTTTAAATTCTAGGTCATGTCCCTGAACGGCTTCAAGACTGCCACTATCTGCCCCATTAATGCCCATTGCCCTCTACCCAATAAGCTGGACATACCAATGTTCTGTTTAGAGGAACAGAAAGATCTGAAAATATATAACTTGACAATGCAATCCAGGCACAACACAAATTTGGCTTCTTTGGCAGCCACAGAGTGTGCAATGTAGGAGCTGGCACTGATGGACTCAACAGTACGGCTGAATGGCACACAGTAAATGCACAACCCCCTACTTTGGCCTGCCTAACTATTATAAACATCACATTTTTTGTGCTCTACAAAGATACAAGACTTTGCTGGTAGTGTAAATATACTACTGAACAGTATATTAAGAAATAACACCACACGTGTTCAGTCCTCTGCCTTGGCCTTAACAAAGTAAGACATAAAAATGAACTACAAGTAGTAGTAAAACTTCTACAATATATTCCACCCTAGTCAATTGTATGCACTAGTAGTACATTTACACTACATGGAAGATGAGCACTACATCATCTAGCGCATTGTTTGATGTGCATCACTGTGGTGATGTAACTCACATTACAATGACATCATCAAACCTATATGACAATGCTTGTCCCTTCTCCTACATACAATCCCTTCCCACGTTCCCCGCTGATGCAGAGCATATATAACGCCCCTGGGCAAAGGTATGTCATCACTAGAGCATCAAAACTACCATACTGGAAGTTTTATTAGGAAATCATGAAGCTGCTAATCTACTCTGTCACTGTCTGTTCACAAACTGGATGTGAGACAATTTGCCACTATTTATATACACATTATTATAAGTCATACCCGCCAAACATCCTGAACTCCTAGTAAAGAGGGACACAAGAGGATAAAAGAGGGACTGTCACACCTAAGAAGGGACTCTAGGGAGAAATGCGTTGTGAATCCAGAATAATGGGATGTATGTGGTCTTTTCATAAATTACAGTTAATATGTTTAAAATGATGATAAAACATTAAGATACATTTGTATGTTATTATTCACAGCTCTGAATGGAAACCTTAGGGACCATACATACGTAATTTCTCAAAGAAAGGCCATTTGTAGTGTGTGTGTGTTGGAAACACTGGAAATCAGTCACAATCTTTTTTTTGGTTCATCCCTTCATGATAATTTAAACAGGGATAAAGCTGATCGTTTGTGTCTTTACGGAAGCCTCCTCTACGGTTACCTTTCTATCTGAGGGAACTAAGAGAAACTTATTTGCACAAGCGGTGAAAGATAGGAACGTTTGTTTTGTGCCTTTTGTTCCTGGGGGAAATGTTTTGAGTGTTGATCTCGGAGGAGCCCTGTAGCCGGCTACCTGGACTCTTTTGAAAGGGATGGAGGAATCGCTTTCCCCGGTTTATATATATAGCCCGGAATATGTGAAGTTGTGCGACAGTATGCAGAGCAAAGTACCGAGGAGGGTGAGAGATGGAGTTTACCGGTGATCCAGCGTCCTGCCAATAAGCATAGTAACCGAGGGTGGTGGGGGGATATATAGTCTATTACTAGTGGGGTTTTAAAAAGAGGTTATGATGGGATGTGCTCTCCAACAGCTGACGGTGACCGCCACAACGCTTATTCCCGTCACGTTTATATTACAGAGATGCCTGGATTTTTTTTTTTTTTTTGCAAGGAACAGGCGGGGAAGTTGTGTGAGGTGGGACAGAAACACAGGATGTGGTTGCAACGAGATGGATACGTGCATTAGCAGCCTCAGACAATAGGCTTATGTATTAATGACGATTCTCGTTCAGATATTTGAAGGGTCACTCCCACCAAAAATAATTAATTTTAGCCAGTATCAGATATTTTTAAAAGCAGTTTTTTTTAAACAGTTCTAGCTTTTATTTAGTTGTTCAAGCAGGGCTTCGTTAGCATTGTCATAAAAATCATCTAAGTGCTGTGTTTGAGCAGTGAAAGTCATACTAAATATCATGACTTACAACAATAGCCTCTGCCAGGTCTGCAGATTCAGGAAGTTTAGTGACGCAAAGTGTATTTTTGCTCAAGGAGAAAAAATTTTTTTTCTCCTTTGAAAGTGATCTCATCGCCATTGCAGACATAGGAGTGGGTAAGCCAGCAGCAACAGTCCCTTAGTTAATATGGTGATAACCCCCCTTTCTCCATATGCGGAGATTCAGAAGGTGGTATACGCTTTGATAAGGACATATTACACAAAGGACAAGGTTAGGTGCGTATAACAATAAGGCGATGACAGAAAATGAGGATATTGTTGGATAAAAAAAGACAAAGATGTTTTAATAGAATGGGCAACCAAAGAGGTATCAAGGATGTAACAGAATATCCTGAACGGCATTGTATTGTACAGGGGCACAGTAATCAACATAGCAGGCTAAGAGGCTATGGCAAGATATGTATATAAAGAGCAGAGAAGGATGTATTATTGGCTAGTTATAATATGCTATAGTACTTTGGGAACAGAGTATTTATTGGCTGTGATACTGTTAATGTATGCTTTTGACCAAGTTTTTCACTCTGCCTTTCAGGCCAGCATGGTACATTCATTGATTGAGGCATACGGGCTGCTTCAGTATATGAGGTAAGGGAGGTATATAAGGTGATTTTTTTCCATGGTTGTCCAGCAGTTGCATTCAGTCTATTGACTGTGTAGGATATATTACCGCTGTATAAATAAAATGTAACTATACTGTAAACTTCAATTGTAAATTGTTTCATGCAGAAGGGATATGTGGAAAGACACAGACAGACTTAACTTCTGTAGTATGATCAGTAGTGGCAAAGGGAGCCTTCCTGCCATGTGCTAGGCTCATCCAGTAAGAAGCTCCATTTGTAGTCACATGTTGCAGTCAGTAAGAGTGGAACCTGCATGGCTTTCTGCTGATGAGGAAAAAGCAAGGCTCAGAGTTATTGTGACAGGTTCCCCCAGCCAGCTTTCACAGTGAAGGTAGGAACCTGGATCCTCAGTATGTATGCTTATGTATGTTCTTATGTTTGTACTGTATTTGCTGGATACCTTGTCTTATATTCAAGCAAATACGGTATGTCTTTGTATGAGTTCACATGGCAGTACCTTTTAAAAGAACACTTTGATCTGTATTATAGCTTAGTACTTCTTTCAAATATTGTTACTTCTCCTTGCAAGTGCATGGAGGTAAACTGCAGAATCCCCCTCTTATCTTGCTCCCCAGCTACTAGCCTTGCAGGAGATGGGTTCAGCCAAAGTGCACCCACACTATACGTACTGTGAGCTATCGTAGGTGGGTCTAATGAAACCCCTCACTACCAAGCACGTGCAGAAAGGGCTCCCTTTCATTTTAGTGACTGGCAAAAGTTAGACCCTGGAGGGGGTGTATGGTGCAGCTCTAGAGCTGCAGTTTCTTCTAAAGGCAAGTGACTTTTTGTCTCTTTCTTATACAGGTAAAGAATGTATATAAAGTGCTTACAAAAAGTACCTTAGTATGCATTCTTTGTTGCCGAGGCTGCATGCAACAATAAACTGTCTTGAGTCCCTGTCAATGTGTATATTTCTTCACTTATATTCATTATCATTTGGTTTATGTATGTCAGTGTAGAGCCATGATGAACAAAGGAGTATCTCTGCATCTCTGACCACATATGTACTTATTTTTGTTGCTCTTGTCTGAGAGAAATCTGGTTATTTTTGAGCATTGAGTAAGCTGTTATAATTTGTATGCTGTCACCTAAAATACAATTCCTAGAACGTTCTATTTCTAGGGTGAAATGTGCTATAACAGTTTCAAATAAAAAAGTTCCAAGTGTCTCATTTGTTAATTAAGAAATGGTGTATATGTGTAGTCAACTGACAAGAGATCATTTACTTTCATCCCTGTGTAAGCCAAGTATAAAATGAATTGTGTTGCTAATTGAGAAAATTGGATTGAAATATATATATATTTTCATCCAAAGAAGAGACCACTGAGAAATTGAAAGCTTATATAACTTTACATAATTTTTTGTGTTGGCCCAATAAAATGTATCAACTTCAACTATTGCTAATTTGGGATTATTGGTGACACCTTTTATTTTAATATATAGAGTTGTAAAGCCCAAGGTTGCAACCATGGAAGAGATGGCTGCATTTCACACTGATGCATACCTACAACACCTCCGCAAAGTGAGTGAAGAGGGTGATAATGATGATCCAGAGACAGTTGAATATGGATTGGGTAAGTAGTAGAACATGCATATGTAATACATGTAACTTGGAATAAAATGGAATAAGCAAGGCTTAGGTACTTTGGAAACTATGGTGACTGAAAATAATACCCATTTTGCAAAGGTTACAGGAAATAAGAATAGTTGGGATTGTAGGAGATTGTTAGTAGAGTGTATACAAGTTTTTTTTGTTTTGTAGTTTTTTCCAGGATTCAGCTATGTGCTGATGGATATAGAAGTGTACAGGTAGGCCGAAAGAACTTACTAATTTATTTGCTTGTCTGCAGGCTATGACTGCCCCATCACTGAAGGTATATATGACTATGCTGCTGCTGTTGGAGGTGCAACAATAACTGCTGCAGAATATCTTAATGAGGGGAAAACTCGTATTGCTATCAATTGGCCAGGTGGCTGGCATCATGCAAAGAAGTAAGTGTTACAAGAGGGCTCAATAAATTCAGTGTGTATAATTCGATAAAAATTTAAAAAGCCAATGCTATGTAACAAAGTAAGTTTAGCAGTCCCTGCTCTGCATATAGGTTACTGACTACAGGCAAAAATATCAGTCTAACATTGTTCCTATTCTGTAGACTCTGATTGTGCATATTCAAAGATTCTCTCAGACTCCTCACGCAATTCGTGACTGGGAATGCAGAGGAATTAAAATAACAGGTCTGTCTCGCCTAACATTAATCCTGGGGCCGCCCTACCAAAAGATTATAACAAACAATCAAAAGAATATATTAAACCCAACATGCCTTTCAAAGCATTGGGTACATTTTCTTCAGGGGATTGTGTGCCCGAGTAGCTCAATACTGCTTAAATCACCCACCCAAAACATCTATTGGACAACATCCTCACACCCACACAGTTTAATTGGTTCCCTCCCAGACCATGGATTGGACAAACTTTAAGGGGAGTTCTCTGCTCATTGGTTCTTTAAGCCTTCCTTCTGAGGTCTGAGACCAGTGGGACGATCCAGAGAGGCATTCTACTGCATTTTGACACATAGCTTTATGCAGGAGTCGATCACACCTGAAATCCTACCCCTGATTGTACGGTAGCTGGACACCGATCGCCCACTGTCGATAATCCTTCTAATAAAGGTTCTGCCCTGAGTCATACCCCTTTGTTTTATCACATTGTTATTATCTACCTGCATCTTTGTCCATTTCTTTCTAGGATATTATGTACCTTAGGTCCTCACATGTAAATATTATTACTGCTGATTATAAAGTGTGTGCAGTGTAACAGTAACCCACCCATCATACATCATCAAAATATAGATCAAGGGAGGGATGAAGAAAGAGCCATCCGATGATCCCTAATGTTAAAATATGATGGGTTCCCACATCAGAACCTAAGGGAAACCAGGAACCATAGTGGTAGACAAGAGGAGAAAAACATATTTTTATAAGTAAATCCATCACATACAAATACGGTTTGATGTTATTTTTTTCTCCTTATTCAATGAATCGGGCAAAAGAAAATCCCTCATTCAACCCATTGGGGGTTGCTAACTTTAAGTGATCACCTGATCTTTTCAATTGCCGAGAAACTCAAACACGAAGCTACACTATTATGATATTGCCTGACATGGTGAGAGAATGGAATGTACCTGACTGAGTCAATATGTTCAAGTACTCTTATCCTGAGTACTCTATAGGTTTTTGCTATGTACTCCCCCCCCCATACATATTCATAATCATATGGATTACTCCTGCACTACGACATTTCTACATACCTGTCGTGTCCCAAAAAAAGAAAAAAAAAAAAGAATGGTGCCAATATATATATTGGCAGGCTTCACATCTCCCACACTTATACATGCCTTTCGGGTTCATTCCCAAACCAGGTAGAGGTACCAGTGGCTAGGGGCAAGGTATAGCTGTGGAGAATCATATCTCGACCTCCTAGTGATAATTGTGGGATGGGATTGTAATACTTTTGAATGCAAAAAAACAGAATGTTGCAGAATCTTGTAATACCTTTTTTATTGGACTAACAGTATTTAAAATAATAGACGAGCTTTCGGGAGTCCTCCCTTTATCAAGTCAAAAGCATTTCTGACCAAGCAAGTGAAAAACACAGTTTAAAACTGACCAGTACATGTTCTGATACAGGGTTAAAACAGGGGTTAAAACAACACGGTAGAGAATTTGCAGACAAAAAACTAAGAGGGTCGTAAATAGTAAATAGTGGCATATACTGCACAGATAAGGCTAGAGGGGGAGCAGGGGTGAGCGTGTAGGAGAGAGAGAAGAAGAGAAAAAAAGCACAGGTTATAGGAAGTTTTGATAGTGTGCTAAGAAGCTCAAATCCACATTAAGTCCTCTGTTTTTACAATCATAAAAATGTATCATTTTGGCTTCAAATGTCTTTCTTTCTTGGGTGTTTTTGAAATTACCTCTCAGTGTTTTGAGAGGTAATTTCAAAAACACCCAATAGATCTTAAAAATCTTCTGGATACCCTTCTGTGATGAGTCATATATATAACTCTGGAGGAATCCGGACTGGATACATTGGCCGAGAGTGATTCCCGATCTGTATCAAGCACCTTCTTAAATGCTTTCTTAAGAGTTTATGAGGATAGCCCCATTCTCTGAAATGCCTTTTCAAATGATAGGCTTGATCAGAATAGAAATATGCAGCATAATAGATATCTTGTATTTTTAATATAAAAAGTTAATACACAAATTTGATGCTACAAAATGTGGCTTTCTATGAATACTATGTCATAATAAGTAATCCGTAACTAGTAACTTCAATGGAATAGGTAGGTATAATAGGTGGCTCCAAATCAGTTTCTTATAATGTTATGTATCATATTGGGATAGACTTGTAACATGTGGGATTTAAGATCCACTAAATCTCTTTCCCCTACAGAGATGAAGCATCTGGATTTTGTTACCTTAATGATGCTGTTCTAGGTATCTTAAAACTGCGACAGAAGCATGACAGAGTATTGTACGTAGATATGGATTTACATCATGGGGATGGTAAGTTTTGACCTTTTTTTTGTGTTGGTCTTGATTTTCAAGCAGTTCAAACTATATATTGAGATTGCCGACATCTGTACAGCTTTATTTATTTAAATTTTGTAATTGGATATTTAGCGCTGAGTTGGCATATTCGTCACAGTTCACAATTTGTGTGCCTCTAGAAGAAGATTGGGCCTACATGCCACAAACTAAAAACACTCTAAACTTGAAAGAATTCTATTGTTTTGTTCCCAAAATTAGATTCGCCAACAAACTTGCTCATCTCCTTGCTGTTCATTATTCTCGTTTGATGTTATTTTAACGTCAATACAAGAATGTTAGCGGATGATCTGATTTGGCCTCCCATAATTGTCAGTGACATGACATTACAAAAAAACTAAGTTCTTTAGCTTTTAAAAAAAAAAACAAAAAAAAAAAACCCAGGTGAAATTTCCTGGGGTCAGTCCTTTAGTTTACATATGATGTCAGTAAGTTGAAATATTTCTTATAGCCTGTGAAAAACCAAACTATTTGGGAGAACCGTATGTCACAGTTGGTAAACAATGCTATTCTATTTCATGTCATTTTACTAACTGTGATATGTGAAGTTTTATATGTCCATTGTTTTGGTGATAACAAGGGATAAACAATTATTTTCAAGAACTGTGCATGAGCCAACCTTAAAGAAAATAACTTCCTGACAGCTGAGTTAGTGAGCCAATGATCTGTTTCCAATTAATTATCTGATGCTGACTCTGTGCCTTGCAAATGACTGATGATTAACCCCTTTGAGCAGATGATATCATAAGCAAAAAGTAAAGGTACTTAACTTTGGAAGTTAGGAGGGCACCACGTAGGTAATTGTAATCACAATGGCACATTATTGTTCGCCTTTCCTTTTCTTCAGGTGTTGAAGATGCCTTTAGTTTCACTTCTAAAGTTATGACTGTCTCCCTGCACAAGTTTTCTCCTGGATTTTTCCCAGGTAAGTTAGCTTTATCAAATCCATAGTAGTTGCTTTGATATTGTATTATTTATTTTCTCTTCATACTGTATTGTTATGTTATTTCTTTAGGACTTCTGGTCATGTGCAATGGAAAAACTACATTTATAATGCCTATGTAAGTTACCAATATGTTGTTGTTCCACCTCAGGTTTAAAAGCTAAAATAATGAAATAAAAACAGGTTGTTTACCTAAAGGGATATGAAAAGAAGGTGACCTTGAGTTTATTATTTCAAAAGATTTAAAGACGCGAAGGCAGTGTAGTGTACAGGGAAAACGTCAGGATGCCAGTTTGTGTAGGTTGCGTTGTTCTGTACATCACTGATGAGACTTTATTTAGAGCATTGTGTACAGTTTTGAAGAAGATGGGTTCAAAAAGACAAAATTAATTTTTTTTTTTTTTAAGACTGAAGGCTTACTTTACAGAAAGGGTTGTACATTTATGGAGCTCAAGCAAATACAGTAAACAAAACTAAGAAAGCTATGAATGTGCACAAAGCTATTCTAAAAAAATTATACATTGGCTGACTATATTGGGCAGTTGATTATATTATTCTTATGTCACTATCCATGTATCCATGTATTAAAATGGATTGCGAGTTACAGTTTAGACTTTGTACCTCTGTGGTTTGTTGAAGGTTAACTGGACACCATTTACAATTAGTGGGGTCCTGAGAATACTTCTGCATATGGTTCCTCTAATCAGACCTTTTCGCCTCTTTTTTAATATGCAGTCACCTTCATTGGACATAATGTCCAGCTGCTGTAGGAACCTGGAAGTGCTTGGTTTCTGGGCAGCTTTTGATATGATTCAGACATGACTGGTTGTAAGCTCTTACCATAGCAATAAAGCAAACACGAAAAGATGTACCTGAATACACTCAAGTCAGTGCTATTAACAGTGGCCTTCTTGAAACTTCTTACCCAACTGGCTGAATTCAGGATTAAACCAACTGTGACCCATCTATTTGCTTTTCAGATGGGTTTCCACATGTTTGCTTGTTTATACCTTTATGCGTTTTAAGCTGCAAGATGGAAACACAATATAAAATTAAGTCCTGTTTTTATTTTTGCGTTCAAGTGTAAATGTTCTTCTAGTTTCCATTATGACTAATCTTGTGTAAGTTTATAAATATTTACTATTTTATAGGCACCGGTGATGTGTGTGATATTGGCCTGGGGAAGGGGCGTTTTTATAGTGTCAATGTCCCCTTACAAGATGGAATAAAGGATGACAAATACTACGATGTTTGTGAAAGGTAAAAAAAAAAAAAAAAAAAGTAATCTTATGCTAATTTATCGTACCATGTCCTATATGATGTTTTTAGTACTCTATAAATGATATTTAGAAATACACTTTGCTATTAGCAATCACACTCTTATCATGTCAAGTCAGCCAGTACATGCTGGAATCTGGGTATGCCTGGGCATGATAGGAGTGTGATTGCTGTTAGTAATCATATATATTTAATATAGCAATATATGCACCGGTGGCTGAAACTTATCTTATTTAACCATTCCTTTTGTCTGTTTTTTTTTAATGCAGCATTTTGAAGGAAGTATATTCTACCTTCAACCCTGAGGCGGTTGTTCTGCAACTGGGGGCTGACACCATTGCTGGGGACCCCATGTGTTCTTTTAATATGACCCCAGAAGGCATCGGAAAGTGTGTAAAATATGTCCTTCAGTGGAAAATACCTACACTTGTCCTGGGTGGAGGTGAGAATATTGAATTACTTTCATCCAACCTGTTTTAACCATTACACTAATACCGTATTTGCTCGATTATAAGATGACCCTGATTATAAGATGACCCCCCAAAATCTGAATATTAATTTATGAAAAAAAGAAAAAGCCTGAATATAAGACGACCCTATAGGAAAAAAGTTTTACCAGTAAATGTTAATTCATGTAAACTATGTAAACTATTGTTTGTTAATAAAAGCTACGATTGAGAAAAATTGTGTTTTTATTTCCTTTTTTTCAACCGGCCCCCCAGTTATGCACATCTGCCCCAGAAATGCCTTATACCCCATATATGCCACTGTGCCCCATGATATGCCTTTTAACCCTCTAAATGCCACTGTGCCCCATGATATGCCTTTTAACCCTCTATATGCCACTGTGCCCCATGATATGCCTTTTGACCCCTATGTGCCACTCTGCCTCCAGAAATGCCTTATACCCCTATATGCCACTCTGGCATTTAGGGGGTTAAAAGGCATATTATGGGGAAGAGTGGCATATAGGGAGGTATAAGGCATTTCAGGAGGCAGAGTGGCGTATAGAGGGTTAAAATGGCATTTCACAGAGCACTCTGCCTCCATAAATGCCTTATGCCCCCCATTTAACACTCCCTCCCTCCTCCAAACTTACCGGTGCTTCTGAGTCCACCGGTGCTTAGTCTGGGCAGCGTGTAGATCTCTATGCAATTCGCGTAGACAACTTCCGCTCTACGCGAATCGCGTAGAGCTCTACACGCTGCCCGCACTAAGCACCGGGGACCCAGAAGCACCGGTAAGTTGAGGGGGGCATAACACAGGAGGATCCAGGTCCCTGCATCTGAGTCCCTGGTGCTTAGTCCGGGCGTGTAGAGGTCTACGCGAATCGCGTAGAGCTCTACACGCTGCCCGGACTAAGCACCGGGGACTCAGAAGCACCGGTAAGTTGGGGGGGGGGGGCGCATAACACAGGAGGATCCAGGTCCCCTGCATCGCTGCGGGGGATCTGGATCTTAGTCTCATAGTCAGACTGGAAAAAACCTCGTCTTATTATCGAGCAAATACGGTATATTATGCTAACCATTTTTAAGCGGACCCTGTTTCTACACAGCAGTATTATTAATTTTAGGTCTAAACTTAGTTTCTGCACTATACTTAAGATTTTACTACAATTTGCAATCTCCTTTTTTCCTCTCCTGCAAATTTAATTTGTCTTTTTATTTATTTTACCTCTACCTTTTGTATTTTTCTCAATCGCAAACCAGTAAATTTCTTTGTGTTCTTGGTTACCTTTCACTTTAACATTAATTCAATTCTAATTTTGGCAGGAGGATACCACCTCCCCAACACTGCTAGATGCTGGACATACTTGACAGCACTTATCCTCGGTAGGACCTTATCTTCAGAAATCCCAGACCATGAGGTACGCTACTTTCATAAGTTTTTCTCTAAAACCCAGAGGGGAGAGGGACTCGAGGACACATATTTAAACCTGAGTCAATCCAACCTCTTTAAGACTGTGAATGAATGTTTTGTTAGAAGACATGGTATAACAAAGACTTCTCTGTATGCGACTTAAATACTAACTCCTTGTTCCTCAGGTTTTGTATAATACCTCTTATGTCTCTTCTGACTGCCCTTGTTCTTCTTCTTTTTCTTCATTTTTTTTAATTCTTTTATAAATACTTTCTAAAGCCAGCAGAATTTTTTTCTTAATAAGAGAGTGGAGATTAGCATTGCAGTTGATACTTGGGAAGAATGGCTTAGAAAATGTACCTGCATATTACAAACTGTGCCAACATCAAAGAGCCTAGGTTCACTTTGCATTTAATGAAAGGGGGTTGGTGGTACCAACACAACTCGCGAGCCTTACTTTAGTCCATTTCGATTACTGTCTTGTTGATCAGTGGCAGCTTGTTTCATGGTTTTTTTTTTTTTAGTTTTTTAGGTTGGACAGAAATAGGTAAGGTTTTATAAAATAAATGGCACACAAAATAGTACTTTTTGTGTTTTTGTTACATTTGAAGAAAAGAAAAAAATGGCCTTAATAACATACCAACCATCTTCTGAGTCCTCTTTGCTGGTATATCCAACCCTCCATGATGTGCACAGTTGGAGCTCCCCATCTTTTTTCTTGTTTGCATGTGCGGAAAGCTGGTAGTAAGAATGCAAGTATGATTGTTGGGACTGCTGCAGTTGGCATCCGTGTATGTACATCAGTATTGCTTAACAGTGAAAGAAGCTGGCTGCTATGGTTAGAAATAGGCAGGCATGTAAACTGATGGTTGAGTTTGTAGGTCATAAAAGCAGTTGAAGGTTAAAAGGTTACAGAGCTTTAAAATCAAAGCATATATGTCTGTTTCTCTATCTTGCAATGTGCACTGCCACCATTTCCAAATCTTAAGCACTCAGCTGTTTTTCTGTTCAATAACAGGGGTTATTTAAGTTCTAAATATGCATGTATGGTGAATGATTAAAACGGGGGTGAAACAACACCAGAATCGGGCTGATATGTATGTGTGGGTCTGTGTCGGTGCAAGTTCTGCAATGTCAATGGTTACATTTCATCTTTGTTTTTTCACGTTCAGTTCTTCACAGAGTATGGTCCAGATTATGTACTGGAAATTACCCCAAGCTGTCGGCCTGACAGAAATGACACTCAGAAAGTACAGGAGATCATAGGGTCAATCAAAGGTAAGAGACATTGCTGGAACCTTAATAAAGACAGATTTTGGACACAACGTAAATCATAGAAAGTTTCCTTTAAATATTTTACATTATAAACACTATAAGCAAAGGAACTTGAATTTGGAGCAATGTGCTGGTTCACATTCTAAATGCTACCTTATATGCCAAGATTAAGGCTGTGTGGCTTTTTATGGTAATATATTGATTTGGTCCCTAATAAATAAACATATGTTCTGTCTTTAACAAAGCTACTACAAATACTCTGGTGGGTCTCCCGGTTAAATCTGAAGTTTACTCCACAGCTTTTAACTTTATCTCAATTATTTTAGTCAGTGGCCATAATCCACGTCTGTCCTCAGTTTGTATAAGACATGAAAGTTCAGTACATTCCCTAAACTTTTATTTCTCCTGCCAATTTTGGCCAGTATGCCATGAACAGATATGGTTGCCCTGTATTTTCATTGGAAACATTTTAATTGATCACAGTGGGGAAAAAAGGGGAAGGAGGGGGCTTTAATAGATATGGTAGCTAGATGCAATAGTATGCCAAGAGATAACTGAATACAATTGTACGTGCAAAACTCTAACAAAAGTGCAATTGGTTTCAAAGGAAGTCACAGCAAGGAAGAAAATTAGACCTTTTATAACTTCATTAACTAAAGGAATGCATGTAGCAAAAATTCATGCAAAATACATTGGACAAAATGGACACTGCTATGTGTTTAAATAAGTATTGGGGTCTACAAGGCTTTCTAATATCTTTATTCCATAATTTCATTTACAAACAGCATTGCATGGGCTTATTTCGTTTATAGAACGGTATGATTTGGGGGAAAATGTCTCTGTTAGGAAGGTTCAGTACATTTCACACAACGTCTGACATACCAGGAAATTAAAGACAAATACACTTAAATGACGATTCCAATTTCTACATATTGACAAGCCTGTAGCTATGTCCAGGAGTCTTCAACCTCCTGACTCTCATGCCTGCTGGCTAATCTATACCTAATATTCATAGGCTCGCACATGAACAGAGCAACTTACAGAAGGAAAATAAAGTTAAAAGTAGCCAGCTAAATAGCTTTCAGTACACGTCTTGGCAGGGCAGAGCTGGCAGCTTCTGGCCAGGAGGCTAGACAGCGCCAAGTGTCCCCATCAGATCCTCGGCCCCCTCTACGCACTGGTAACCATATCTACACTCACACTAACACAATCATACTTACATTAACACACACTCATTCTAACACACCCTTCCCCTAACATACACACACACTTCCCCACACATACACTCCTGCTAACATAACATGCATACTAACTCCCTCCCTAACTCTTAACCTCTGACTCACTCCTGTATTTCCTTATTTTGCCCAGAGGCCACTTTTAAGATGTCTCGCTTTTACTGCAAGGTTATGTGTTTGAGAAAACTTAAACTGACAGACTAAGACAAACCTATACATTAGGTAAGGGGGTCCCTGCTTGCAATCTAGTGATAAAGAAAGCCTTGTGTTTACACTGGAACATGTATTTAGTTAATTTAATTTAGTATATTTAGTATTCTTAGTGTCTTACCTGCTGATATATCTCATATCGTTTCTCTTTTTCTTTCTGTTATCCATTTTCACCTCAGGTAACCTGAAACGCGTGGTTTAAGATCACCAAAGTCTGCATTTTCTTCTCCCTAAGCCTTGATGAAACACCCTGTATATAAAGACTACGTTTAGTCTTGAGAAATATATTATAAATAGAATATGCAAAACATTTCCTCATCTCTTGATAAACGTGCTCCCTGGACCAAGAATATCTTATTTTTTTACTTGTTTTTATGGACTATTTTTAAATGAACATTAAACATTTACAAGATATGATGCACTTATTGTTATGGTAATTAACTGTTTTACATGTTTGCGTCGGCTGTTGAACTGTTGTGACAGTTTGCCTTTCATTTGGAAATTGCATTCTTCATAATATTATGAAATGGAAAAGACCAAAGGAGCCTAATCACCAAACTGCCTTCGCAGATGAGTTAAGGTACAACATTGGATCTCACTGTTATGTAGATTATAATCCTTGAAATTTTCTCATAAAAGGTGGCCCAGGTAAGGTTTGAAATGATATCAATTTAGTAACCAATGAAATACTTCTGCTGATTTCATTATTTGCCATGGTAATAAGACCACTTTTCGCCAGTCAATGTCAGTAATGTCAGTATCGCATTGCTGCCTGATTTCTGCATTAATATGTTAGGGACATGAGGACTATCCTAAAGCAACCTATATACTGCCAAAGAATGCATGGTGTATGTTGAGAAGAAAAAAAACAACCGCAAGTCCAGGTTGTTTTGAATGTTGGCATTCCATTGCGATAATCTGTAAGAAAATAGCTGCTCTGCTTAATTTCTGTCTGGCCATCTTGCGCGATAACCCAAGGAAACTTTTTTTTTTTTTTTTTTACATTAACCTCAGACAATCTGCTCTTTGTTTTGAGTCATTGGGAATTAAGAAAAGGGAGGGTGTTGTAGCCCAGCTGTTTTTCCTTATAAAACAGGCACAGATAGTCTTTTCATTTCTAACAGCCCAGCTGAGAAGTATTTCTAGACTTTGTACTAGCATTGTAAACCTCTGTGTTCCTGTACTTATACTACATTATACAAACTTTTCAGAGAATTAATTCCACAGTAGAAGCAAAGTTCAATTTGTGGTCAGGTATCAGCCCTATGTTACATCCAAGCCTGCGACTTTCTCAGTCTTCCTACATTATTCTTACTCACCGGTTGAGTTTTTGTCAGAAACCTAGTATTAACTCAGACTGTACGAAAAATATGTGTTTAGTTACATTAGAAAGAAGTGGTTTGAGTATGATACAGTATACAATCATCCTACGTTGGGTACACGCTAACATCCTGCCTGGCTGCTCTGTGGGCATTGGAAATGCTTGAAGTATTGACAATTGACTTTTAATTTGCATTAAAGAGGCGTTCCAACCGTTTCCCAGAGGGAAGAGTTAGTTTCTGTGAGTCAGCTGGATGTGTTCCACTTTGTGTTTTTTACTCCAGCCTGTGTGGTATAAACTTGGCTCCTGTTTTGGATACCTACTTATCAGATCAGTTTCCTATTTGCTGAGACAGTTCCACATCTCTGCATTTGGAATAGAAACTCTGAACCTGCACCACAAGGGAGATTCCACTATAACCTGAAACAATGAAGGGAAATATTTTGTGCCAGCATTTAATTTCAAAATAAACATATTTTAAATGAAAATTCTCAATCCATCAGCATTTTGGGATATGTTTTCAGCTTGAGCTGTTAATAATTTTTTTTTTTTTTTTTGGGGGGGAGACTGAAAGGAAGGTAAGTTAGCACATTATTTGAAAATGTTTTATATGAGTGAGTGTGAAACTAACAATTTTATTAGTATAATTGTCATTTTATGTGTATGCACACGCTGCATGTTTACATGTGCAAGTATATGTTATTAGTATAATTAACGCATCCCTTATTCTCAGATTCCAATAATACAATGCTCTTTGCAGCCTTGTCAAAATATTTATTGATATTGAAAGACCAAAAAACATACCAATTAAATTATAATGACTTTAAGTAAGGTTAATGGCAATCTGTGTAGCATTAACAACAAAATGGGTCTGTACAAGTGATGATTAAATTTAAAAAAAACAAACAAAAAAAACACCTGTTTTATATCTTGTGAACACAGTTACTCATACAATATATTGTAATACACCTACAACTGGCCCAACTGGCCGTTTATGGGGGCAAATTGTAACTGGATTGCATTTAGATGTTCTACTGTATTTTTATTACTTATAAAACAGCAAGTTTTCTACAATTTTTCCTAGGTGATTGATGGTAGTTTACCCTATTTGTTACTGGTCCACAAAAGCACCATATAGTTGTTTAAAGTCCTTATGTGAGAGGAAACAGTAATTTCAGTTCACCCATCCTATCCTATTGTGTTCATGATCCTGTAGCTGCATAAACATTGATTCAAAGATATGGAAAACCCTGTTACTGTTTGAACAGCTGGAGAATGTTATAACTGACAGTTCTCTGGCTGCAGGGGAGGAGCGCTGGAGCAGCTATAAAATTACTTGATTGCTTTCCAACCCTGGGCTTGTCTGGCGGTTGTAAATGTCTCTGCTACCCACTTAATTTCAAGTGGAGAGGTTTTCCATCACCTTTACCCCACCACAACTTACAGTGCCCTCCACTCATTTTGGCACCCTTGGTAAATATGAGCAAAAATGCTCATATTGTTTTATTGTTTAGTCCTTTGATTTTTTTCTTCAAAAATACACAAAACTACTCGGCTCTCATGGATATCAAACAATTGAAAAAACATGCATAAATGGGTGGCACAATTATTGGCACCCTCTTAGTCAAAACTTTGCCAAGATAACAGCTCGGTTTCTTCTACGCCTGATGAGATTGGAAAATACATGGCAGGTTAACACCGGTGCTATCATATTTAACCCTGGGCATGAGGACATTTTGCAAATGGCTGCCTCTCTGTGTGCGCTGAACCTATCTCTGGTGTTTATTGCCGAAAAGCTCTATTTTGGTTTCCTCTGACCATAACACCCGATGCCATTTTAAGTTTTAAAAGTATCTGGCAAACTGAAGACGGTTGAGTTTGTTTTTGGATGAGAGTTAGAGGCTTTTTCCTTGAAACCCTAGCAAATAACTTGTAGTGATGTAGGTGACATCGGATTGTAGACACAACTAACTTCTGCAATTCTCCAGCTGTGATCCTCTGAGTTTGTTTTTTTGGCCACTCAAACCATCCTTTTCACAGTACCTTGAGACAATATTGACACAGGTCCTCTTCCAGGTTGCTTCATACGTTTTCAGTTGACTGGAGCTTCTTCTTGACCTAGTGGTGGAAGTGGCCATTTTCAATGCTTTTGCTAATTTGTTTATAGCCACTTCCCGTTTTGTGAATCATAACAATGTTTTGCCTCGCATCACAGCTATATCACTTGGTCTTACACATTGTGTTGAATGACTAAGGGCATTCGGCCTATGTGTTACCTAATATTTATTTATACAGTATGTTTAGCGTGTGGACATTTATGTATGCACCTTTTTATAATGTTATCCCTCCCATATCACTGACACTTACGATTATTCACGCCAGCCTTCACCTTCTTTTGGTTTATTCATGCTAGGGTTGGTTCATCCATTAAATTAAATTATGGAGAGTACTCAGTGGACATACTATTGAGTCCATTGGTTGTACAAGGACCTTGTTTAAATTACATTAAATTATTGTTGAGACAGACTATGCCAGACCCCAGTTTGGATTATTAAATAAACTAGTAATACTTGGTGTTTGCCTAATAAGCTCATGATAGCATGCACTCAAGAGGATATATTACCTAATGTATTCAGTATGTAATATGCAATGCACTTAATGACATCCCTATTGATGCAGCTGCCAGAGTGAACCAGTGAACCTTAAACTTGAATAAGTTTGACACTGGGAATAATTAAACATATGTGTACAACTCTTGATATCTAACCAACTTAAAGGGATGCTATAGCCATCAAATTGTCATACACTCAACTCTTATTTGTGAGGTTGTGTTTTGTACAATTTGTTGGTTAGTCAAAGTTGACGCTTTATTTGGCCAAAATACATCACAGTAACAATAATATTAAATCGCACAGAATAACAAACTGGTACAAGAGGAGAAGAGGGCTTAATCATAGGTAGAGGGGGAAGAGAAACCGTATGAGAGAACGGCTTGGATAGAGATGAGTTGATCAAGTTCAGATGACCTGATTATGATGCTGGCTGTGTGCTAGAAAGCCCTTCTCGCAAAAGGTGGTTTTCAGAGAGCTTTTGAAATGTGCGTACAAGGGAGAAAGTCAGAACGGGGTAGGGAACTCCCAGGGAAAGGGTACAGAATGTCTAATCAAAATGTGTGAAATTCTGAACACACAAGTGGGAAGATGTAATGATGGTAGAAGAGACAGCTCATGAGAGGACAAAAAGCAGTTGGGGGTGTATTTGGATAAGGTTGTTAAGGGCTCTGTAGGTCAGGGTCAGAAGTTTGAATTTGATTCCAGAGGGTATGGGGAGCTATTGGAGCAACTGGCAGATAAAGAACAGTGAAAGAGAAAGATTAGTCTAGCTAAAGCGGGTAAGGGAGAAACCAGTTAGCAGGGATTAGCAATAATCCAGGCAGGACATCACAAGGGAGAGAATACATATTTTGGTTGTTTCTTGTGTGAGGAATGATCAAATTCGGGAGATGTTTCTCAGGGAAGGCAGCATGTTTAGGTCAGGGGATGAAGGAGAGAGTAGAGTTAAGTGTGACACCAAGGCAGGGAACTTGCTCAGTTGGTTAGATGGTGGAGTTGTCAATAGTATTAGAGATGTCTGAAAATGTGGACAGAGTCTTTGAGATGTTAAGATTCAGGTAGTGCAATACTATCCATGATCCAATTGCAGAAAGACAGTCGGTGATGTGAGCTAGAAGTAGGGCTGCAACAACTAATCTATAAAATCGATAATAATTGATAATGAAAATCGTTGACGATTTTCATTATTGATTTTTATTGATTATAAAAAGAGGTTTTTTTTAAGAGCAAATGCTCTGAAAAACTCCTCTCCTTATATAATCCGACTTCAAACAGAGATCGGATTATAACACTAGAATCCACTTCCGCTGGGGCTCCTACAATTCAGCGCCAGCATCACATGACGTAGAAGCCCCAGCGGAAGTGAAGGGGAGTAATGGAGGCTGTCTGTGCACATCGTTGAGACCCCCACCGGCTGACAGAGAGTCGACCTCTCCTGCAGAGGATCATCCTCTCTGTCAGCTGGCGGGGGTCTGCACGATGTTACTCCCCTTCACTTACGCTGCACTTCAGTGCCGAAGTACAATAGATCTGCATAGTTCCTACCAGCTCCAGTGAAAGTGCCTGTCAGCAACAGAGGTTCACAAAACACCAGGGAGTCGGGAGAGAGGCAGAGTGGCGTATGGGAGGGGTGCAATAGGCAGAGTGGTGTATAGGAGGGGGGAGAGAGGCAGCGCGGTGTATGGGAGGGGGGAGAGAGGCAGAGCGGTGTATGGGAGGGGGGAGAGAGGCAGAGCGGTGTATGGGAGGGGGGAGAGAGGCAGAGCGGTGTATGGGAGGGGGGAGAGGCAGAGCGGTGTATAGGGAGGGGGGGAGAGAGGCAGAGCAGTGTATGGGAGGGGGGAGAGAGGCAGAGCGGTGTATGGGAGGGGGGGGAGAGAGGCAGAGCGGTGTATGGGAGGGGGGGAGAGAGGCAGAGCGGTGTATGGGGGGGAGAGAGGCAGAGCGGTGTATGGGAGGGGGGGAGAGAGGCAGAGCGGTGTATGGGAGGGGGGAGAAGAGGCAGAGCGGTGTATGGGAGGGGGGAGAAGAGGCAGAGCGGTGTATTGGAGGGGGGAGAAGAGGCAGAGCGGTGTATGGGAGGGGGGAGAGAGGCAGAGCGGTTTATGGGAGGGGGGAGGAGGCAGAGTGGTGTATGGGTGTGTAATGAATTTCAGGGAGGCCGAGTGGCATATCTGGGGGAGGCAGAGTGGTGTATGGGGTGTATAATGAATTTCAGAATGGCATATCTGGGGAGGCAGAGTGGTGAATCAGGGAGTATAATTAATTTCAGGGTGGTGCAGGGCATTTATGGGGGGCGGAGTGGCATATCAGGGTGCACAGTGGCATATAGGGAGGTATAAGGCATATATGGGGGCGGGTGGCATATTGGAAGTTATAAGGCATATCAGGGGGCACAGTGGCATATAGGGGGTATAAGGCATATCAATATTAGGCATATAAGGTATATCAGGGGCTCAGTTGCATATCACTGGCATATAAGTATAAGGCATATCGGGGGCACAGTGGAATCTCTGGCATATAGGAGGTATAAGGCATATCTGGGGCAGAGTGGCAAGCTGGGGGTCAGATGTGCATAACTGGGGGCAGTTTGGTAAATAAAAGAAAATATAAACAAGGCTTTTTTCTCATAGTTTTTATTAAATATGAAAAATAGTTACCATATGAATTAATATTTACTAATAACTTTGTATTAAAACCTAGTTTGAGAAACACTGTTTGGGTTCTTGTAGCTTTTATTATGTCAGTAAAATAAGAAGGTGAATAGGGAAATGCCATTGTGATAAAGAGATGAAAGTGTAAATTGTAAGTTTTTTATTACATTATTTTAAATAAAAAAATTGCATTTTTTTTTATCCGATTAATCGAAAAAAGAATCGGCCAACTAATCGATTATTAAAATAATCGTTAGTTGCAGCCCTAGTTAGAAGAGTGATCAGGAGAGTAATCTAGATTAGGGTATTGTTGGCGTATAGGTGGATTGGAAGCCAAGGGAAGATAGTAGTTATCCAAGGGAAAAGGTGTAAATGGAGAAGAGTAGAGGCCCAAAAACTGACCCCTGGACAACAACAGATAGCAAAAGGGAAGAGGAACAAGTCCCAACAAATGAAATGCTAAAAGAAGGATCAAAAACGTAGGATTTAAGCCAGGAAAGAGCTATGGCACTGATTGGTTTGTAGAAGGAAGGAGTCTTGCCATCTCTCCTGCAGTTGAAAATATTCGTATATATCAATTTTAAATTGTTGTTAAATATTTTCATTGTCCCCTATTGTAACAGTGATGTGCAATCTGCAGGCATTATGTAACCAAATGTAATTTGTAACACACTTTTTTAACATGTAGGGTACCTAGATAGTTTCTTATGGCCAAACTGTGTTAGGAATGCTTTTAGAATGTTACAAGGACTATGGCTGTTTGCAAACATAGTGGGAAACACATTTTTATTTTGTTTTGGCCTGCCCATACCCTTGCTCCATGGTGCTGTGTGCAGTTTTCGGAGCCCATGCACTAATAAAGGATGGCATAACTGAGTTCCTTGCACTATGTTATGACCATTATGGGAGACTTTAATATCTTTGATGTAGACTGAAAAAAACAAACAGCCAAGAGTAGAGGCATCCTAGATTAATTTCAGGGATTGTGCTAGGTAGAGAAGCCAACAAGGAAGGAAGCTTTGCTGGATTTAGTATTTACAAATGCGAACTTGATTGCATTGCTAACAGGTGATTACCCATCTGGGACATCCAGAACTCCTCACCTGCTGCTAGTAAACTATGGAGTGGAGCACTGGCCTCTCTTCTCTCCAAAATGCTCCACCTCAGCGACCCAGTCTTAACCCCTTCGCGACCTTTGCCGGTTCAGGACCGTCATGACATGAAGGTCACTAAATGACCTTTGACGGTCCTGAACCGTCAAAAAGTAAAATAAGCTTAGAAAGTGATCAACGATCACTTTCTTCGCTTAAACGGCGTTACTGTAATGCCTCGATGTCGAGGCATTCAGTAACGCCGAGATCGGCATCGGGGGCCATGTCTGGCCCCTCCCCGAGGCGTCAACAGCCGCCATACATTGTATGCCGGCGGACGCCCGTTTTAAAAGCGTTTAGGAGGCGATCAACGATCGCCTCCTAAACTTAAATGGTGTCGCTGGAATGCCTCGATCAGGAGGCATCCAGCGACACCAAACACTTACCTCTGGGTGGGCTGTGACCGCTCCGATAAAATAAAAAAATAAAGTTTATTATTTTGAGCAAGTGCTAAAATTTCTCAAAAATCTCAACAAAGAGTTAAAATAAAAGCACTTCAAATACCCAAGGGGTGTCTAATATAAAAAAAATGGCTGATGGGGTAAATTGGAGTGGCTGAGCTCAAAGATAGGGCATAGCTACAGACTTTCCAAAATGGACAAAAAAAGGGCACTTCCCAAATGTGGCATTTGAAATCTCAAACAACACGACAAATCCATGCATGTCGGGTATCACTGCACTCAGGAGATGTTCCTGAACACATATTGGGGTGTTGTTTGACAGTGGCATATACCAGGACCTGTATATCTATAAATAAAGTACAATTTGTGTGAAAAAAAAATTAAAAAAAATTACTATTACAAAGTTTGACAAAGTGTAGTTGTATAATTGGTGCATGGAAAGGGTTAAAATAACAGCATTTGGAATACCCTGGGGTGTCTAGTTTTCAAAAATATATGGTTTGAATGGGTTAAATTGAGTTAACCGGCTTCAAAGATATTCCAAAGAGGAGATGGAGGCAGAATGACCAGATTTGTTAAAAAAGATTTGGAAATCATAAAACGCTGCTTGTACTTATTGCCCTATAACTTACAAAAAAACAGCAAAAAAACATAAAAACATTGGGTATTTCTAAACCCAGGACAAGTAGTAGAATCTATTTAGCTAGTTTTTTTACTTGCTTTTTTAGGTGAGTAAAAGATTTTTCAAATAAAAGTAATAAACTTTTAAAAAAATAAGATGATACGATCAAAATAATGGTATCTGAAGAAAGCCCATCTTGTCCTGAAAAAAACAATATATAACTTATGTGGGTACACTAAATGGGTGAGGAGAAAATTACAGCTGAACACAAGCACCACAAAAGTATTAAAACAGCCTCGGTCCCACAGGGTACAAAACGAAAAATGAGCCCGGTCCTTAAGGGGTTAATTACAGAATTTCCTTTATTTTGACTGTAACAAAACATTCTCCCACCACAATGCCCGGCTCCCATGTTAGTAAGAATTAAAAAAGGGAAACCACTACTAATGTAGCACAAATATTGAAGGAAAAGAAGGTGGCTTTTAGGAGATATTAGGAGACTCAGAACGATGAAGGTGAGATCAAATATAAAGATAAGATTAACCCCTTCAGGACCGGGATTTTGATACTAACGTGTCGCTAAAGGACCGGAGCCGTTTTTGTGTTTTTGCCATGTCTTTCTTCAACTGTAATTTCTCTCTTATCAATTGGTGCACCCACACAAATCATATATTGTTTTTTTCAGCACAAGTAGGGCTTTCATTTGAAACCATATTAAGCTGGTTAGTACATTGTTTTGTTTGAAATAAACTGGAAAAAGTGGGGAAAAAATGAATTTTTTTACAGTTTTGTATACATACAAATTGTACACACATTGAACCAATGGGAAAAAATTATCCCAAATATATTCATTAAGTTGTCCTGATTTGGAAACCACCCAACATGGCCAGGATTTTTATCTATTTTGACCAGTATAGGGCAAATATTGCAAGGCATGCATCTCGTTTTTGAAATGTAATTTTTTTCAAATTTGGCATGGTAGTCTAATAACTGCAATAGTTGTCACAGATACTGATTATCCCCCCAAAATTATATGTTTATGAAAAGTAGATAAGTCAAGGTGTACAACTAGGGTCATTTTGACACTTTTCAAACAGGGATTTTATCGCCAATTGCTGCCAAATTTTGAGGTATTTTTATATTTTTTTGTTTTTTTTGCATATGTTGCAATGTTGCTTTAGATTTTCCAAATTGTGTTCACCAACATCCCCCGGTTCCAACAAGGCCTCACATGCATGGTTCATGCATTTTTTGAGGAAGCTATGAGGGCAAAACTGGAACATGCGCATTTTCAGAATTTTCAGAAATTGGTTTCCTGGGCCCATATCCCATTTGGGACATTTTGGAAGCCCCCCACTGTAAATTACCCCATAAAAGTATATATTTATGAACAGTAGACAAGTCAAGGTGTTCAACTAGGGTAGTTTTGACAGTTTTCAGCTAGCCATTTCTTCACTTATGTCTGCCAAACTTCACAGGGAAATTATTTTACTGCTTTTTTAACGCATACATTTCAATGAATTTCTTGCACACCATAAGTGCAACAGTGGAAGAAAACACCACATTTTGTTCACCAAGATCCCCTGATTCAAACAAGACCTCACATGCATGGTTCATGCACTTTTTGAGGAAGCTATCGGGGCAAAACTTGAACATGTGCATTTACATTTTTTTTAAATATTTTTTTTCATCAGATTACTTGTAAGTGACAGGTTTAGGCCGCTGACATCAATCAGGGAGACCGATCAATAATCAGCGACTTAAAATGTCACCGACAAGTGATCAGGTAATAATTATGATTATTTCATTTATTAATAATTTGTGTTTTTTCATAATTACCCTAGATGACCCCTCTCTCTTTGTAGAGCAGGGTCATCCGTGGGCTGCCATAATGATCCGATCACTCCTATTGGCCAGGAGCGATCTGATTAGCCCAGCATTTGACCTGGAAGCACCCTGGACTTTCAGGTCAGTGCTGTTATTTTTTTTTTGTATTGTATGTTCTATGTTTAAATAATAAAATAAACACATTAGTAAGACTGAAATAAACAGGAAACAATGGTGGTACTCCACAGATGTGGCAGCTATATTGAAGGAGGAGTAGCTAGCTTTAAGGCACTATTAACAGACTCAGAACGAGGAAGATGGGAGCAAATATAAACCTAAACTTAGGGAGGCAAACACATTATTAAATGTGCCAAAATAACAGGAGGAGAAAATTGCCAGGGTAGCAAAAATGGGTGATAATATACCTATTTTAGATACAGAGGGCATGAAGAAACCTTTATGAATAAATAAACTAAAGAGAAATGAAGGGATTTATATAAATGAGGATACATATCTAACCAACTGTTTAAATAAATACTTATGTTTTTGCAGAGGAAGATGAAGGTGAGGGTGCTCAGTTAGAAAAGAGAAATTGGGTTACATGTGAAACTTGTGTGTTTACAGAGGAAGTTGTTCAAGTGGAACGCTCCAAAGTGAAAACAGACAAATCCGTGGGACCCAATGGTATACACCCAAAATTATTTAAAGTGCTACGAAGAATTGTAGTAGCACTTCACAAAAAAGTTAGCAGGGAAGAACCAGTCAACTACGTACCAGTAAGTCTTGGGTCAGTAGTTGGCAAATTAATGGAAACCATGCTAAAGGATATGATTGTTAAATATCTTAAAGTAAATGGCATGCATGCTCAGAAACAGCACAGGTTTACTACAAGGAGATCCTGACTGACTAACTTTCTTTTTTGACTGGGTAACTAAAATAAGTGACCTGGGAGGAGCTGTTAATATAGCATTCAACAGTCATTCAAACGTATAAATTGCAGTCTTTAGGTTTGAACGTCACAATGGTTGAGTGACAGGAGGAAGAAGGTTGTAGTAAATGGTGTAAATTCAGACAAATGATTTACTAGTAGGGTGCCTCAGGGATCAGTATTGGGACTCGTACATCTTAATATTTTTATTAGTGATATTACGGAAGGTCTTAATGGCAAAATATGTACTTTTTTATGATAAAAAGGTATGCGAGATTTAACCCCTTCATGTCCTTATGACAAGTGAACTAGTTATAAGCGGCGCATTGATTAGGACCTTATGACGAGTTAAATTGTCACAAAAACAGGCTGAGCAGGCATACTTACCACCTCTCTTTGTTTCCCAAATGGTAATCATGGGTTCAGCTGATCGCTGTGATTACTGATGCCCACATGACAAAGTCAATGTTTTGAAACATTACGTTTGTCTCTGTGTCACCCTCTGTACTTGACACACTGATCCTTAGGTACTGAGAGTGACAGTGTTCCGGGAGTTAAAAATTAAGCCTTCACATCCCTTCCTGATCACAATATATATATATATATATATCTTATACACAATAATGGGATAAGTGGTTTAGTGTTAGGTTGGCCAACTAAAAGTGACAATTGATAAACATGGGTTGTGGCCTCAATATAAGTTTTTGGCTAAATGTAAAAAAGATATTCAGAGAACACAACGGTGTATTTACATCGAGTGCTGCCCTAGGGGTGACCCAGAGCAGCACCCCCAGCTGCTCCCTGTACGGCTGCCAGATCACTTTGTAAATGTCTCATTCAGCAGCGGCAAACGGAAGGGCCTGATTGCCCAAGAGGGCGACCTGGCCCGTGGCAGTGTTTCCCCACTGGACCCTTGGCCTAGTAAGCTTAGGCCAGGATAGATCACTGGTTAAAGGAAAGAAGAGGTTAAATACATTCCTACATATTTAGTAACTAGGAGTCTACTGAAGAATCAGGCATTGTCTGATATCACTATACATTATCAGCATGTATGACTTTCTCCTAAAAGCATACTTAAAGGAATAGTTGCCATCATTTGAAAAAAGTTCCAGGGGCACTTTGCAGCACAGCTGTCGATTGCTTACTTGAAAATTTACCGCACCCACTTCCCTATATCAGGCAGGTGAACTTTATCACTACACCACAGAACAGACATTAGTTCACAAACATTATTATTGGGAAGTGAACTTAGCAATTATTAAAGCCTACAAATTGCAATTAACATGTGCTCAATAAACATCTACTTGGATTGACCTTTTGAACACCTGAAGGAGGATATTAACATTGACACCCCACGCGGTCTATCATTGCACACTAACACACATACACTAATTGTAGCACCATGCATTGACACTCCACTCCACTCACACACACTATATGCAGACACACACACAGTCTAACTTGTACACTGTCACCCCCCCCACACACACTTATTCTAACCTTGCATACATACACACACACACACACACACAATTTTAACCAAGGATGGGCACAAAACTGGTTCATGGCGGGCATTTTTACAGTTGCTGCACTCAGCATAGTAATTTAAAACAATACTAAATAATGGCCTTGAGTTACATGTACTAGAGTGAATCATTCTATTACCTTTAGACCCAAAACAGTAAAAGTATGGATAACCTGTCAAAATACACACAAATGTACATATGTCCTTACAATTGCCTGTCCACAGATACATACACCTGCACATTCACGGTTACACTTACACGCAAACATTGGCTTCCTATTGCCCTTGCAGCCACACATTTACTTGCTCTAACAATTTCAAAATACAAATACATTTTCTCTCCCCGTTCTCATTATCCCCCCCATCTTTCATCATTTTCATTATCTCTTCCTTTTCTCTTTATCTCTCCTCCTCATATTCTCCCTCATTTCTCTTTTTCTTGCCCATCTCTTACCTTTCTCCCTCTCCTGTTTTTTCTTGTGGTCCTGTGGTGGAAGCTCAAGGTCTATTTCTTTAGTTCTTCAGATATTTCATGGCTCTTAGCATCACTAGAAGACAGGGTTATGGAGTGCAGAAGCAGGGGTCTGAAGCAACATACCTTGCACTGCCTTAATTTTGGGCCAATTAGAGGAAGATACGTGATCTCCCCAACCGGCCCTGCCCGACCCCTGCAACTGCTGATTTCCCAGGATATCACAGAACACAGTGCAAGAGCAAGCGCCCAAATCCATCCAAGAAAAACAGGACAGTTGACAACTTTAAGAAAAAAAAACACGTTAAGTATGCATTATGCAGGGTAAACGCAGCTATTCAAACTCAAAGGATGGTCTTTTATAAAGCACAGTGAAATCATGTAGTTATGTAGTCATGTTACAAATCCAAGAAATGTAAATATACTCTAATAAGACAGAGCAGAATAGCCCATTCAGCACTGCGGAATATGACGGCCCTTTATAAATCAATAACAATTATAATTGTGTGTGGTGAGCCTAGGGTTGGTAGGCAGTTGCACATAATGAATCATTATTATTATTCTTTTATTTATATAGCCAACGATTTACGCAGTGCTTAATACAATACATATATTCAAGGGCTATGACAAGACGGGAATTGACAGACTAAGACAAACATACATTAGGTGGAGAGAGCCCTGTTCACAAGCTTACAATCATGTAGCATGAAGTAACCTAGCTGCTAGTAGTTTCTGTTTTGTTCTCCAAGTTATAGACGACTAGGCTTATATCCTGGATCTTATCTGTCCCAACAAATAACCAGTTTATTGGGTCCACCAGTATCATTTGCAAGCTCACTACTTGATAAAAGAAGGAGGAGAGAGAAATGGTATTCCATGGTCAAAACTTACAATTAATAATTTACAAATTTGTTTGGGGCTAGCCCTTTTGTGGTCATACCCCCATAACACAGACATTTTAAAGTTCTATTTGGAGAATGGATGGGGCAGCCGTTGTAAATTACCAAGTGTGTTTCTACCACTGTTACTACTCTTTTATAGTAATTGGGGGTCATACAACGTGAAGTTGCGACCAGGTCGCCACCCAGGCTAATTACCCCATACACAGACTTCCTGGAGAGCTTCAGTAGAAGTACAGCGATCCCTTCTCCGGAAGCATTATAGACAAAGATCCATTATCTTATAATATCATATTTAAAAGATTTTAAAGAAAAAAGGTTAACCATCTGCAGGTTTTTAGCCTATTTGATTAATTATTATTGGATCATATATTTTAAACAGGCATTCTTTCAGCATCACCCATCATCTTTATGATGCTGAGTGTCTCTGATGGTACATGTTATATGATTTTTTCCATTCTCTTTTTAACAGGTCCTTTTAACCAGAACCAGCCAATGTCTGACAATGAAGGATAGACAAACAGTGGTTATATGTAAATATCCAACATCAACCAAGAATGACAGTGTGGTCATTGTTCCTCATTTGCCAAGCAGTTCTATCCTGGGGACCTCAGGCGTAATAGCAGCCAAGCAAACCCCGTTTGAGATAACCACATCGAAGCAGCTTCTTGCAAGCATGCAGCTTCAGAGACTTAACAGCCAATACCAAGCAACTGAGGAAATACAATCCTGGACATTAAACAGCCAAGGCACTATTGCCAATGCAAATGGATCGTTTGACTTGGATCTTGTCGATGAAGATGTTCTTATGTCTTTGGTACTAGAGTTGGGCCTGGACAGGGCAAATGAGCTTCCAGAGCTCTGGTTAGGGCAAAATGAGTTTGAATTTCCACCAGAGGTCCTGATGCCCACAGACAAATGAAAGGCCAAAAGGCTGTAAATTACTCTAAGCTGTAGATGGCAGAGCTAACAAATTGTAAACAATGTTCAGTAAATTCATAAATACTTGCTGCAGAAAACCTGTTTTAATAATGGTTAATATAAAGCTCACTGTATGAAATGACTGTATATGTTCCCATTAACATTGGGCTAAGCAATTTTATAATACATATACACATTGTTTATATATATATATAATTAGTAGTGATTTGGATCCTTGGGTACTGATATCTTCCATGTTCTGGCTATGGCACATCTTTCTCATCTGCCCCACCTATTTTGAACCATACTGAATTTTTTTTCACCATATATATTCCTTTTATTTCTATCCAAAAATACTCTGCTCATTTTCCAACAGTCATCGCCTATCACATTTGATCCCATGCATTATTCATTTTCTGCCGGTTTCAATTAATTTCAATAACCACCAAAGCACTTTTCCGGTGTGTTTCTCTGGAGGTTCTAGGAGTAAAGAGCAAACAGATCCTGGTCAAATAAGGCAAAGTTAGCTACTTTGAGAGAAGCGGCAACCAATGCGGGCGAAATAGGTGGGATATGGCTAGAAATTAGTGGAAATAACCTTACATTTGTTTTGAGTCTGGTTAGAGATGTCACTAGTGGTCAGTTATTTAAGGAGGGTGCCTTTTGTAATATTTTGCTATCTCTACATGTAATTAAGTAACCTTTAGAGAATAATAACTTAATTTATTTAGATTTTCTTAGGGTTTTTTTTACCCTAGAGGCTCCGTATATGATAACTAATTTCTAGGCCTTTAGGACAGCCTTTGGCCTCTTGCCATGGAGGGCGTGACATCTAGTTTTGGCTGCTGACTTACCAATTGCTACCTTACAATAAAGAATGTTTTCCAAATTGATAACCGTAAGTGATAACAAAAAATGTAAAAGTACTCCCCAACAATAGGCAGCTGCAACCCAAGAAAAAGACACTCTCCAACTGTCCAACACAATATAGATCCACTAGAGGGGGGGGGGGGGGGGGAAATCAGCCTATTCACTGGAAATATCATACCTCCCAACATTGCAACAATAGCCACACATTTGTTTTAGAGTGTGTAGTTAGAAGTATGGCTGGATGGTAGAGTTTGCCAATACCTTGTTATGACAAATTATGACATAGCAATAGCTACATATTTAATTCAATAAAGCATTCAGAAAACCAATAGTGTTTTTATACACACTTTCAAAGATAAATATATTACTTTTTTCTATTCACATTTTGGCCTGTTGGCTGTAGAACACTGTGATGCACCCATACCCAGCAAACATTCTGAAGCTCCTGGAAAAGATACACATTAGGGGTGGAGAAGAGTGTCTGTCCCCCCTTAACAGTGATATTTGGGAGGCGTGCAATATTCAATTTACTTAATAAGCCTCATGCAAAGGTTCTATTAAAATAAGCAATATGTATGTAGATAAAACCTAGCTTATGTGCACTTTATTGGGAGCAGTGAAATCAGGTGTTTTAAGCAATTGCATGAATAGTCCTCGCCACTAAGTTATTCCTCCAATGGAATGGTGAGTGGTGACAATATAGGTAAGTACAGGGCATGGGAAATAATTAAGCAGGTTTTTCAATATCAGTGACCACTGCGTATTGAGGTGTAGAAGCTTCTAGCAAAATGAAATGCTAATCACAATGTACAATTTGAAACACTAAAAGGCTGTTTGGAAGCTTTATTGCTACATCATTTTCCACAGCTATATATACGCACTACTGTTCAAAACTTTGGGGTCACTTAAAAATGTCCCTGTTTTTGAGGGAAAAGCTAATGTTGTCTATTAAAATAATGTCAATAGATCAGAAACGTAGACATTGTTAATGCTGTAAATGACTATTGTCCCTGGGAACAACTGATTTTTAATTGAATATCTTCTTAGGCATACAGAGGCCCTTAATCAGCAGCCATGACTCCTGTGTTCCAATGGTACGTTGTGTTAGCTAATCCAAGTTTAAGTTTAAAAGGGCAATTATGTTACCACAGCTAGAAAACAGCTAAGTGATCCCAAACTTTTGAACGGTAGTATACAGTATATATAAATATATATATATATACACACACACACACACTATATGGACAAAGTTATTGGGACACCTGACCATTACAACAACAGGTCCCTGTCTGAGATGACTATGGAAAGAAGGGCTTGAACACTATCACTGCTGAAAGATAAACACTAACGAAAACTGCACAGGCTAATGATAATAGCATTTCACTCTTTGTTAATCATGTATTACATGCAGTATGTATATATTGTTGGATTATTTGAAATGTGATTTTTTTACTAGGATTAAATTTGCATACATGTACAGTATATGTAAAACTGCTAATTCAGTGGGTTAACAAGAAAATATAATAAGTACATAAGTTGAATTCATACGCTTGTGCATAAACCACATGATTGAAAATGGCTATATTAAACACTGTTAATACCACATTTCATTATAAACCGGTAAAGACCTGTCTCTCTATGGATCTGCTGTAGCATGACCTTAGTATCCTCAAATATGGCCCCATACCCCATTAAGCACAATCACATTCCAGTCTATTAAGATCATTTATTCAGCTTTGGATAAAATAGGCCACGGTATTGCTTAAAATCTCCCCTAACCGTGACACCCATAAATCAAATCTTTATTTCAATATATATGACCACCATTTACTTTGCATACATTTGATTAAAATTGTCAATTATAAACCAATTGAAACCAAATAAAAGTATAAGGGCTGGTATGGGCATAACCCGCTAAATCACCTGTAGAGACTGCTAGTGTCCAAAGCCCTGCAGCCAAGGGAGTGTTCTGCACTTCCGCATTAAGACTTGTGCACCATCTGTGAAACCATACCTCAGATGGTTGCCTTGGGCACAGTACCAGCCATCCACATATCACCAATAACCGTAAAGGTAACCACCAACGCCAGTAACATGTGACTCTTGCATCGGATAAGCCCCTAGAACTTCTAGCCGGCAAGCGGTGTTTCCAGACCTGACGCCAATAATCTTTTCCCATAAAAGTGCCCAATAAACCTTAACAATACCGCTTTGTCAACGCCACCCTCTGGGTTACCGGCCATGCACTTGAAAGATTCCCACTCCAGCCACATCTTTGCGTAATAGGTCCTGGTTGAAGGAGCGAATGCCCATTGTAAAAGCTGCTTCGCCATTTATCGTCCCAGCGTCAACATCTACAGTCCCACTGTAAGTGAGATGTAAAGTCATCAATGCTGGGGCCACAGTCTTGTCAGGAGTCAAGGGTATCCGAAAATACTTTGTTACCTGCTTGACTGCAGTCAGCAGTCTGACTGACTGAAGAGGGTGGTGGACTAATGCAGAAGAAATTAACCACGTAATGTCTACATAAAACTTCCTGATGCTTATAACCTAGCTAGTGGAAGCAGTACGGATGGACTGGCAGTGAGCCAAAAGCCGCCTCTATATCCTTTTAGCCATTAACGTTAGGTGTTTTTATATGGACCACTTACAAGGGAGATCTCTTATTTCCCCTACTGGCCTATGGATCAAAGGTGTGCCAAAGATGCAGATCACCCAATAGGTTGATCTTCCCCAGTTAAGCTACAGAGGGGCTGCTGCCCCAGGTGTAGTCTATCTGGGCCACAATATGTTACTGAATATAGAAGGCAGAGTTTAGGATCAAATGAAGAGCAGCTTTTAATCTTTTGTTCAGCCTTATATTTCCTAGCTATCTAGGGATCCCAATGGGAACTATAAATACCCCTGGTGACCCCTTCCACAAATACAGCCTGCAAACAGCCTTTACATTTGTTATAGGTGTGAGAGTGCCTGAGGAGGTCAGAGGTGTGCCTAGACCTTGGTTGAGCCCTAACCTTGTCACCATTCATTTAACGTAAATTCTGTCATGGTCAAAGGTTTTACAGGGAAAGGTAACAATGGGTTTTATTCTGGACTACTTAGATAATCTACTAAGGAACCTAGGAACTCTCCCGGGTTGCGGGAGCGGGGTGCTGACACGCTCCGCTCGCGCCCATTTTTTTCTTTACATGGGGGTGTTATCCGCCCACCGACGTCAGCGTTGTGCAAAAATTTTCCCAGAGCCAAAATTTTGTGCGCACAATATGCTTCTACAGTCCACATAAAGCGAAGTTGGTGGATCACATTCCAACCCTTTTGACTCCATGGTCTATTTTAAAGGTGAACTTCTCACTGCAAAAGTTAATTATAAGCGAATCACGATTATATTATATATTTATTTATTTTTATTGGGAAAAACTGCATAGCTTCTGTCGTTAGGCAACCATTGACAGGGGTACAGCATAACTGTTATTATATACTGAGGCGCTCATTGACGGTGGTGCAGCATAACTGTTATTATATACTGAGGCACTCATTGACGGTGGTACAGCATAACTGTTATTATATACTGAGGCAAACATTGACGGTGGGGCAGCATAACACCTATCACTATATACTGAGGCACGCAGTGACGGTGGTACAGCATAACACCTATCACTATATACTGAGGCACAGCACAACACCTGTCACTATACATTGAGCCAGACATTGCCAATAATGTAGCATAACCCCTATCACTATATACTAAGCCAAACATTGATGTGGTGTAGGCCTACCGCTTCAGTGCCTGGCTTAGTATATAGGGATGCACCGAAATGAAAATTCTGGACCAAAACCGAAAATTCAGCATTCATTTGACCGAAACCGAAAATGACACTTTATTAAAAATAACACACCAAAATTGGACAAAAAACCCAACAACAATATTATATATATATATATATATATATATGATTTCTAACAGCAATCACACTCCTATCATGTCGAGGCAGCCAGTACATGCTGGAACCTGGGCATCATATGAATGTGATTACAGCCTCCCTATGCCATGCTATCCCCCCCACCACTTACACATCCATGCTATCACACACACACTCATTCACAAACATTCAGCATAAACTACAGCATAACACCCATCACTCTCACACACTTACTAATCCACTCTCACTTAATGTTTTCCTACCTTTCCTCTGTTAGTTACTTTTCCTCCTCCACTTTGTTCTTCCTCTAGACTCTTCTTCTTTTTCTGTGTTCTGTCCTTCTGGTGCAGTGAAGGCGGTGGGCGTGGCTTCAGTGCTGTGCGTCGGGATCTGAGATCAAATCCCGACGCACAGCATCAATTGCCGAGCGCATCGCAAGAGAGCAGGATCGGAGGTCTGCATTAACAGACCTCCCGCTCCCTTGATTGATTTTAAGCTGGTTGGAGGGGGATCCTTGATCTCCCCAACCGAGCTTGGCTTGCTCCATCAGCGGCAGAACATTACTATCCGTCTCTGGAGGAGTGCCAGCGTGGTGGCACCCCCCTGATGAGCGACACCCTGGATGGAATGCCTACCCCCCCAGCTCCCCGTTAGGTACTGTGCACACAATTTTGGGACGTGTGCGCTCTTTCTAAAAGTTATGTGCGTGCGCACAAGCACACAGCTTAGAGGGAACACTGTCGCCCACCAACGTCAGCGGGACTGCCCACCAATGTCAGTGTGACTACCCGCTGACGTCAGTGTGCAGTCCTGGCCGCGTCCCGCAAAGGAAGGCTCCGAGTAGCCGGAGCCGAGATGTTCCCAGGTATGCTTATTATCCCTTTGAGTAATGCTTTTAGTGGGTGTGGACTAAGCAGGGATGGTCTGTCCGGATGTATCAGTTGAGACTACACTACCCATGATTGTCAGCCAGTCTGGTATGTTACCCATCATGGAAAAGGGAGTACTCAACAACTGGAGTGCAGCTACTGTGGAATGCACATTTCATGATTCTCAGCCATCCATTTGGTTGGCTAAACATCATGAGAATTGTAAAAACAGCACCTTCAGTGCCACAAGTGCTGCAAATTTACCAAGTGTCCTATGTTGGTTCCAAGCCTTTATTAACTATGCTTGTTTTTAAATACCTCAGAATGTTTCTGTGCATCACATAACTAAACTACTCTACGCAGCATTACATTTTATTGACTGTAATTCCCATACTGCTGAGCAGGCAACGTTGTTAGTTGATTATTATGAGAATAGTAGCTAGTAACTGTAGATTGAGCTTGGGGGGGGGGCAGGGGTTATACAAACACTAACTTTTGTTTACTGAATCTACAATAATACTCAGCCAGACATATTGCTAGCTCAACTTCATGGGAATTGTAGTTATAGCATGGGGTAGTGGTGGCTTCACTACACTGAATGCAGCTCCCATGTACGATCAGCCATTACTGGCTGAAGACCATAGGAATTTTAGACTGAGGTGGTAGTGGCTAATCTTTAACAACCTAGCTATTCTAAACTAAAATAAAAATATTTGTGACCCAGCAAACTGGAGATCCACTGTGTGTGCCCAGGATTTTTGATTATTACAGTGTTGCTGAATTGCTGAATAATTACACGCCACAAAAACAGAAAAATAGATTTGCCATGAAACATTTTAATATTGGTTAGAATCTTTCTACTTGGCCACTAGATGGCAGCAAATGTCCTTGGACAGAAGCCTAACATCACAAATGTCCTTTGGAAAATTGAGTTTATGGAACAGTGGTGGATGTGTCACAAAATGCAGAAGCATATTGAGGTAAAGCTTTGTATGTTTCTGAAAGAAACATAGACAACATATTTGAACTGGTATGTAAAAAAGCTATTTCTCCACACTTTTGTGTAAAGAACAAATCCCTGCCATCTTTAAGCTGTTAAGCAGATTTGCCCTCGGTGTTTGCAGGGCCGCAGCAAGGACGACTTGTAGAGTCCCTTTGTCCTTAAGAAGGGGCAAGAATAGTCTACCTAATGCTTTCTTTTGTTTTTTGTTCCACCACCTTTAAACAGTGCTGTCATGCTAGCTGTCTAGTTTTTGAAAATATATACCGTATATTCCGGCGTATAAGACGACTGGGCGTATAAGATGACCCCCAACTTTTGTAGTTAACCCCTTAATGACAAAGCCCGTACATGTACGGGCTCAAAATGCATTGTTTTCAATGGGTTTAGGGACCGCCCATTGTCCTTAAGGGGTTAAAATATAGAGTTTGGGCTATACTCTCTGTATAAGACTCGGGGCCGGCCTTAGGGGTGTGCGACCTGTGCGACCGCACAGGGCGCCATGGTAGCAGGGGCGCCTGCCCGGGACTTAACTTAAAACATCGTGTTTTGTTTTGGTTTTTTTTAAACTTTATTTAACATCATTCATGTTAAATAAAGTTAAAAAAAACCCCCGATGCTTTAATCTAAGTCCCGGGCAGGGGCGCCGAGCGGTTGCTCGTGAAGTTCTCAGCAACCGCTAGGCGCCCCTTACTCTCCGTGACTCCGTCGCGGTGCCGGCATCTCATGTTGAGCGCTGGACTATTCCGGCACTCAACATGAAATGCCAGCAACGCTGCAGAGCGAGAAGACGGACGCCTCCCGCTCTCACCGCAGGACTCCGGCAACAAAGTAAGTGAGGGGGGCTGTAGTTTGAAGGGGCAGGGGGGGTAGTTTGAAGGGGCACAGCGGGGGGGGGTGTAGTTTGAAGGGGCAGAGGGGAGGGGTAGTGAGGGGGGGCGCCAGAGGAGTAGTCCGCACAGGGCGCCACAACGCCTGATAAGACTACCCCTCTACCCAGTATACAACAACCAGCCAATCACGGCAAGCACTGTACCTTACCGGTGATTGGCTGGTTGTTGTATACAAAGCCTGCTTGGATTGGATGGGTCAGCTCTCCCTAACATACGTACACACCAGCTTACAAACACACATATACACATACACTGCCCTTAACATACGTCTGTCCATACATACACATTTATACACTGCCCTCACCACACACCCCTGCCTTTACACACACTGAGATATGCTGCCACTCTGTGTCCCCCCCGAGATGTGCCCCCCTCCCCTAGACTTACCAGTGCAGACTCCCGGAGTTCCGGGTGTCTTGCGGGGCCGGCAGGGGACATCTATTCTACGCAGAACTGTATACAACTTCCGGCATCGGAAGTTGTATTCCGTTCTGCACTGGTAAGGAGGATTGTTAAAGCTTACCGTGCAGACGTTCACCGGCGAGCATAGACAACCTCCGCTGCCGGCACGTCTGCACGATGTGCTTTAACAATCTCCCTTGCCGGGACTCCCCCCGTGGGAATTCCCGGCAAGGGAGATTGTTAAAGCACACCGAGCAGATGTGCCGGCAGCGGGGGTTTACGCGCATCGTTGCTGCCGGTGAACGTCTGCGCGATGAGCTTAGACAACCTCCCGTGCCGGCACCCCCCCGTGGAAAGTGCCGGCAGGGGAGGCTGTCTGAGCGTATCGCAGAGTAGGATGCAGGTCCCCTGCACCGCTGCGGGGGATCTGTATCCTAACCCTGCAAGACCTCGGGCTCCCTGTTGGGCTAGTTAGAGAGAGGTTGTGATCTCCCCAAGCAGCCCTGCTCATCGGGCGCCCGCTGATCAGGGCTAGTTGGGGAGATCAGGATCTTGCACCTACCTGGGCGCGGCCCTGAAGACCGGCCCAGGGGAGCTGGCTTCTCCGCTCGTGATTCTCCAGTCCGGCTCGGTAAGTAAGTATACCTGGCGCAAGATTTTCTCGGGTTCAAAAGTCCTCTTATACGCTGGAATATACGGTAGTTTTATGGGGGTAAATTGAAATGTGGGACCTCTACTGTGTCTCAAATGAGACATGGGCCCGGTAAAGTAATCTGTCAATATTCCAAATGTGAGAACTGAAATGCGCATGTTCAAATTTTGATCCCACTATGTCTGAGAAATATAGGCTTACCCATGCATGTGGGGTATTGGTGTAGTCAGGGGGTGTTGCTGAATAGAGAACTTTTTTGTTCGTTCACATATCCACATGCAAAAACATGATGAAACTGTGCAAAAAATGTTTTTACACCAACTGTATAACAAGTTGCTGGCATGGAATCAGCTGCATTAAGCATGTAAATATGCGCCTAAACATATTCCACGTGCAGTCTAGTTTTTTAAATATTATTTTCATGGGGTTAACTTGAAATATGGGACCTCTACTGCATCTCAAATGAGACATGGACATCAAAGTGACCTGTCAAAATTCCAAGTTTGAAAACTTAAATGAGCATATTCCAGTTTTGATCCCACACCATCTATATGAGGTATTGCTGTACTTGGGGGGTTCTGCTGGATACAAATCATAAGTTGTTTCAGTCATGTAGATAAATGTAGATAATGTGTTTGTTAAAAACAGAAAAAGAACTAAACTGCAATGTTTGGCACAGATTGGTACTTAGAAACAGTGATGCGTGTCATTCATATTTAACCCTGTAACCCTCAATATTCATATTTAACTCTCAAAATGAATGTAAATACCATAAATACATTTTTTTTCCCTTCATTTGCACTGGCTATGTGTAGTTTCTATGGGCCAAACTGTAAGATATTTGGCTAATTTTTCTTTTTTTCATACTAAATAATGGTTTGTGTATATAATACTATTTTTAAAAGAAAACCCTACCTCCCCTGAAAAAAACAATCATTTGCTAGGGTGCACTAAATGAGTTAGTGGGAAATCAGAATTACCGTATTTGCTCGATTACAAGACGACCCCTCAAAATCTGAATATTAACTTATGAAAAAAAAGAAAAAGCCTGGATATAAGACGACCCTATAGGAAAAAAGTTTTACCAGTAAATGTTAATTCATGTAAACTATTTGAACAATTTTTTTTAATAAAAGCTATGATTGAGAAAAATATTTAGTTTTTATTTCCTTTTTTTTCAACCTGCCCCGCCCCAGTTATGCACTCTGCCCAAGAAATGCCTTATACCCCCTATATGCCACTGTTCCCCATGATATGCCTTTTAACCCTCTATATGCCACTGTGCCCCATGATATGCCTTTTGACCCCCTATGTGCCACTCTGCCTCCAGAATTGCCTTATACCACTATATGCCACTCTGGCATTTAGGGGGTTAAAAGGCCTATTATGGGGCAGAGTGGCATATAGGGAGGTATAAGGCATTTCAGGAGGCAGTGTGGCATTAAGGGGGTTAAAAGGCATTTCACAGAGCACTCTGCCTCCAGAAATTCCTTATGCCCCCATTTAACACTCCCTCCCCCTCCCTCCTCCAAACTTACCGGAGCTTCTGAGTCCCCGGTGCATAGTACGTGCAGCTTGTAGAGCTCTACGCGATTCGGGTAGACAACTTCCGCTGCAACCGGGAGGAGGTGCGGCTAGCAGCGGGGGTTGTCTGCGTCTGTCACGCAGCCGGGGAAGGTCTGCGCGATGGACGCAGACAACCCCCGCTGCTAAACGCACCTCCTCCCGGCTGCAGCCGAAGTTGTCTACGCGAATCGCGTAGAGCTCTACACGCTGCCCGGACTAAGCACCGGGGACTCTAAAGTACAGGTAAGTGTGTAGGGGGTGGGGAGACAGGCGGATCCAGGTCCCCTGCATCGCTGTGGGGGATCTGGATCTTAGTCTCATAGTCAGACCTAGTTGAGGTCTGATTATAAGACGACCCTGATTATAAGACAAGGGGTATTTTTCAGAGCATTTGCTCTGGAAAAAACCTCGACTTATAATCGAGCAAATACGGTAAATGAAGACATAGCAAAACATGTCTTTGGAAAACATTGTAAAATAACCTTGGTTCGTAACGGGTTTTCTGGAGCTTCAAGTAGCTTCCCTCTGTCTTTTGATACCAGGCTTTCTGACACAGATTTGGCTTGTGTTTTGTTCCTTGGACCTTTTCTGTACAACACAGTTGTTAGAACCAGGATTCAGGTCCTGTTATGTCCTGACAATAAGGTATCAACATAAGACTCAACTCCACTATTCACAGGAGTTTAGTTCAGGTCAATATCTGCCTGTAACCTACTAAGCATACCTGGGAACTTTTCAGCTCCGGCTACCCGGAGCCTTCCCTTGCGGGACGTGACCAGGACTGCACACTGCACAATGCACAATGACATCTGACATTGATGGGCAGTCCCACTAGCGACAGTGGGTGGTACTGCTGATGTCAGTGGGAGTTCCCACTGATGTCAGGGGCGTTCCTGCTGATGTCCCCCATTTAAAGGGAAACTAGGCGGGGAGCGGGGCATGCCAAGACAGGTGGTCAAACCCGGAGAGTTCCCAGGTATGCTACTAAGGCTAAGACATATCCAGCCCCTTCTTAATAAATACCGTGTCTGCCTTTGCATACTGGCAAAATAATTGCAAGATTAGAAAAAAAGATGGAATGTGACAGATGAGGTGGGTTTTAATATACCAAGTGGGACTGTACAGTATTGGGCATATGGGTTGCTCATTTTCCTCACCACCTTCCTTGCTGAGTCTGAAATTAGGAACTGGGCAGTCATAACTAAAGCTGGGCATTAAATAAAATTTTCTTTTTGTGGAAGTTACTGCAAAAGTTGCATGATTTAATACAAATACAAATTCAAAGTTACTCCAGCAGTAAAACCACCTTCTCTCAAAGGGAATGCAGGAACAAGTATTTTGCAGAACATTCTGCTGAATAACCCATTGGAAACTGCATTTCCTGAACAAAGGCATGATCTTTCTGTGGATTATAGGCTAGGAAGCCACACAATATAACTAATATTAGTTCAAATTAGTTTTAAGTGGCCTCTCCCAACTAGGTTGACTACAGTTCCTTACTGCCATTCAGGACACTTACGAGTGCACTGCATCAAAGTTATGCTTGGGACTGGCGAAAAGGTTCTTTGGTAGCGCATTTTCAGTATTTACTTCTATACATATTAGACATCTCTTTTATCAATGAGCACGTATAAGTTACTAACCATATATAATAAACTCCAAAAACATTTACACATTTATTATTATTATTATCTTTTATTTATATAGCGCCAACAGTTTACGCAGCGCTTAATACAATACATATATTCAAGACAAGAAAATAGAATACTAACAATACAGTAAATTATAAATATAATCTCTCTTCCCAGTGCCAACCTTGTTTCAAAAAACACCTTCCCACTGCCAACTTTGTCCCCAAAACAGCATCCATGTGCCAATCTTTGTCCCATAAAAAATACATTCCATTGCCAACCTTGTCCCCTAACAGCTTATCAATACCAGCTTTGTCTCAAAAAACTGCTTCCCAATGCCAACCTTGTCCTCTAACAGCTTCTCCTAACAGCTTTCCCGTGCCAACTGTTCGCAGTTTGCCAGCTTACCTGGCTGAGCCTTTCTCCACACAGCCTATTATTTATCTGGTTTCGCAGCTCTCGCTGGATGTAAACTTTACATCCATCTGAAAACGAATTGAGCTTGTCCGCTTAATAATTTTCATTGTAAAGAGAGAGAGCTCTTTGCATTGTCCCAATTAAGGCTGCCCAGGACGCGGGGGGACATGAAGTCCCATTGCGGGACTCTCCCGGGCAATAGGACATATGCTTACCCGACTCCCAACTAACTTGTGTGTCCACAAAATATAAGGATTAATAAGGATGAAGCTAAGTCTGAAATTTCAAGAACTGTTCAAATTACAACAAAAGTCAGAATGATGGCTGAATACTTAGATGAGTTGTAATTTTGGCTATGAGACACCACAAGAATCATAGCCCTTCCTGTGTCTTTTTGACATACACAGTGTTGTTTTTGGTGCCCGTGTGTGCTTTGACTACTGTATTGCTACAGCTGCTGTTGCATGAGCCATGCCAGAATATACAGTCGTGTGAAAAAGAAAGTACACCCTCTTTGAAATGTATGGTTTTACAAATCTGGACATAATAACATCTGTTGCTTACCAGGTCTGAAAATTTGGTAAATAGAACCTCAGAGGAACACATGACATATTACACTATGTCATTATTTATTCAACAAAAATAAAGCCAAAATGGAAAAGCCATGTGTTAAAAACAAAGTACACCCTTATTTCTTCCATAGGAATTAGGATGCAGACAGGTGTTGCTGCCCATGATAAATTGATTATTAGCAAGTGTGATGACCTCTATAAAAGCCAAAGTTTTCGCAGTTTGGTGGTCTGGAGCTTTTAGATGTGTGTTAACACAATGCCAAGGAGGAAAGACATCAGAAATGATCTTAGAGAAGCAATTGTTGCTGCCCATCAATCTGGGAAAGGTTATAAAGCCATAAAGTCCATCATTCCATCGTGAAATTGTTTGGAAGTGGCCTTAGAACCCTCCCTGCTCTGTAAAGCAATCTTTGGCTTCTACGACTACCAGTTTGGTTTACCATAGCTGTCTCTGACCATCTTACATTTACCCCAAGCCTCCTGTGTCACCCATCTGTGACTCTAGCCAGCAGTTAATGCATACAGGTATCTAGATCTGTCTGTGCTTTGCCTACAACAATCAGTACCAAACTTTACTTGCCAAAACCTGAACTTTCTCACTGTTGGGATTGGCTAAGTTGCTGTCCTCTTAGCTTGGAGCTCAACTCTTTGCTAGGTGATTCAGGGATGAAGAACTTTCGCCGTAAGTGCTTATTTGGTGACAGTGGACATTACAGCCAGTATGTTTGTGTGTAAAGGCAAGTCCTGTGGTTGTGCAATGTCTAGTCATTGGGTGTCATGTGGGTGCCATGGGAAGTTATGTGGGTGCCAGTGAAGTCATGTGGGTGCCATGGCAAGTACTGTGTGTGCCATGTAAGTGTGTAATGATAAGTCCTGCGTGTTTAATGATGAGTCATTTTGTGAAATTGGTGATATAATCTGCATCACGATAACTAGGTGGAGCTAAATTATGCTAATTATGTTGGTGAGCAGAGTGAGTGGAACCTTGAGGGAGTGGGTATGGTAACTGTGATAGCTGGTAAATGGATGAAATTTGATGGCTGTGCTGCAGTGTCCCTGGAAATCTTTTTTCCAAATGTTGGCAACTATGCAGGTGTGCTAGAAGAAAGTCCACAGACAAGCTAACCACAAGGGATTCCTAGCTCTTACAGGTAAACAAGACTTGTTTACAAGTTGGGTATACAAGCAGGTGCATAAACACAAATACCAATTTAAGTTCCCAGCAGAGCATCACAGTAGTCTTGCTGGTTTTCATGGAGATTGTGCATAGGCAATTCTTTAAACAAAGCAGCAGGTTGTTTGGATACTTATACATCAACATTAAATTATTTTTCCAACAAGAACACTAGAATATCTCACTCAACCCTACATTAACACATGCATCCTAATGCACACAAGTCAGGCGTAAAAGTCACCTTGCTCGCCTTATTCCTACACATACAACATAGAACCATATCACTAGCCTGTGTATCAACTAGACTTGTGCATTTGTTTTTCGGACGAACATGAAAACAAACACGAATAGTGCGTTTTCATCGTTCAAACTGAAAAACAAAGAAACGATGGTGGTGGCGGCAAAACGAGACGAAGAATATTCACGTTCGTCTTCGTCTACTCTAATCTCCCTGGTCCCTTCTCCATCCAGCAAGCATGTGATTGGCTGACACAAGAAAAAAGTGTTTAAACAATTAAACGGTGTTAAGGGTAGACAAAGCCCTACAGCTGGGAGTAATTGTAGACAATAGACTTAGCAGTAGTGCACATGTCACGATCCCGGCCGGCGTGCGGGTAGAGGGTGCTCGCAGCGTCACGCTCCCGTTCGGAGCGCGTCGCCCGAGTACCCGTTACGACGGGATCTCATACGGAGCGGGTCGCCCGAGTACCCGCGACGTTACGGTCCCGTCCGGGACACGTCGCCCGGGTGCTCGTGGCGTCCCGCTCCGGTGAGAAGTGCTTCACCCGAGTACCCACGAGTAGCGGGTACCCGGTACTTACCCCTCCAGGACCGATGCCGCAACGTTGTGTCTTCATACGCGGCGGTTCACATGAAAGAACCGCCGCACAATGATAGACACCCACAGCATCATACACCACGCCCCCCTTCTGAATCTAGTCTCCAATGGAGGAGACGAAACGTCCATTGGACGGCACCCCTGATGGGGGCGGAGCTTAGAAAGGCGGTTGGTTTAAAAGCTGAGCACTGATACCTGTTCAGTGCTCAGTTGTTCTTACAACTTAGCTGTATGTGTACCTATTGCCAAGACCTTCTATACCTGATACCCGGTGCCGACCTCTGCTTGCCTTGTGACCTTGTTGACCTCTCTGCTCCTGACCCGGATTGCCTGACCCTTCTATGCCTGATACCCGGTGCCGACCTTTGCTTGTCTTGTGACCTTGCTGACCTCTCTGCTCCTAACCCGGATTGCCTGACTCTTCTATACCTGATACCCGGTGCCGACCTCTGCTTGCCTTGTGACCTTGTTGACCTCTCTGCTCCTGACCCGGATTGCCTGACCCTTCTATGCCTGATACCCCGGTGCCGACCTTTGCTTGTCTTGTGACCTTGCTGACCTCTCTGCTCCTAACCCGGATTGCCTGACTCTTCTATACCTGATACCCGGTGCCGACCTCTGCTTGCATAGTGAACGCACTCCCCTGCATCCTGGTTTCCTCACCTGTACCATCGTAATAGCACACTGCACAGTGCCAGCTAGCGGCTGCTAAGGCAAATAAGACATTGGCATGTATTAAAAGGAGGATTGACTCACAGGAGGAAGATATTATTCTGCCTCTTTACAGGTCCATGGTAAGACCCCCCCTTGAATATGCAGTTTAATTCTGGGTGCCTTTTCTTAAAAAAGACATTATGGAAAACTAATAAGGGGAATAGAAAGTTAAAGTTATGAAGAAAGTCTAGAAAAGTTAAATTTGTACACATTAGAGAAAATGGATATGATAATGTTAAATATATGTGCAGGGGCCATAAAAAGGGCACTCTAAAGACCCGCTCATTAATAGAACATTATAAAGGACAAGAGGTCACCCGCTAAGGAGATTTAGTCTACGACAGCGGAGGGGATTTTTTTTTACAGTAAGGACAATAAAAGTATGGGATTCACCGCCTGAATAATATATTTGTGTGTTGTTATAAAAGTAGTTGTCTAGGCTAATGAGCTAGTAGAGGAGGTACATTGAACTCCTAAACTGACTTGAGTTAATCTTTGAAAATTGCTTGAAAGTGTCTGATCATGAACTACACTATATGAAGTGATGTATTGCTAAGATATGAGGGCATCTCCCCTGTAGCCAGCTCATTGTGCAGCAGGACACTGGGGGCTTGATCCCCCCCCATTTTGTAGCAGGAGAACTACTGTCCTCCTAGACCTGCCACACTAATCCTAGGAACAAAATCCACCTAGGGGGCACTCGTATAGACCGATTATGGTACTCAAAAGAGAAAGCAGAGAGACAAAAAATACGGTGATAGTGTAGACGAAATGCAATCCGAAAAACCTCCTATTAAAGTCTAATATATGCACTCACAGATTATGTGCGGTATTCAGGCCTTCCAAGACAACAACTTCCTTAGGTTAGCATCCGATTCTCATAGGGAGAAGATAAATAGACAAAAGAACAATAGTCATGGGATGGTATCTCTGTACAATCGGTAAACAGACTGGGGTTAATAACACTTACATGCAGGTAAGCATACTCTGTACGTATGCTACTTAGGTTTGTCTCCGATGGTTAACACTGTCTCAGATGTATCCTTCTCCTCTGGAGTGTTCTGTAGGATTTTGTGCCCATTCAGCCAAAGGAGAATTTGTGAGGTCAGGCACTGTTTTATGATGTTTTATGAGAAGGCCTGACTTGCAATCGGTGTTCCAATTTATCCTAAAGGTGTTCCATAACTCTCTGCAGGCCACTGACGGTTACTGGCCTAGGGCGACTACACCTAGGGCAGCAGTACCCCTGCTGCTAAACGGAGGCAGATCACCCTCTTGGCCGATCAGCCCCCTTGTATCTGCTGCTCAACGGGCTATTTATCTTTGATTTCTCCCACTAGCTGCCCATTTACACAATAGAGGCTGTGCAGATGGAGTGCATTTGAAAAAGTTGAAAATAAATACCCTAGCTTGCTCACCGATTCTTCTTGTCTGGCCTGCCCTGTGCCCCTGTCAACTCTGTTCTAGGTCTACTGTCATCCACCCTAACAGGCCTCTATTCAAGTCAGCATAGGATTCAATGCATCCTTTATCCAGTTCCGGGAAAAATGATTATAATGATCATGGGTTTGTTGGAGATGGTAATATTACAGGATGATTATACATGTAAAATCCACACACACAAATGGAGACTAGCAGGTATCATACAGGATACATATATTAAAAAATGTAATAGATGATCCAATATCCCTATATGAACCCGAATCTAAAATTGTGTTTACTGTGATACTGTGTTTAGATGCACACACATATACAGGCAGTAACATTTTTTTACATGTTTTATTATATAGGTATCTATCTACATTGTGAGGTAATCAAACAGCTTTACCTCTATTCAAGTAATGAGCATTTTTCACCAGCTAAGAATGCCCAAAATGTCATGAGCACCTCTTCTAAATATGTGTTATGGCCAAGAGCACTGCTCTTTGAATATGAATATAAAAACCACTCAAATTGCAGAAAACCAGTTAAGTGTTGGATGACATCCAAATAACTAGTAGATTTGCAATACCAAGCTGCTTCTGTTTTAACATATCTCACAATATTCATATGAAGTCTCCCTTCATTCCTTGGCTCCAGTAGCTGCCGGATATTTACACTGCTTTGCCCCAATCTTTTCATCTTTAAGTGAAGCCACATGGGGCCTCAGACAGAGCATTTAAGTAAAAAAGGGTCACATTCCTGTTTAGTATAGTATAAGATTCCAGAACTGGTTATTTAGAGGTGGGGGTGGAGGTAGTTTGTACATTCCAATTAAATAAACTACTTCTACACAGGTTATTTAACCCTTTTATTACCATCTATAAAGCTGGCATCTTTATGTCTAGAGTAAATTAGGTCTATCTTACAGTCATCTACATTCAAGTTGTACTTTTCAGGACTGTATTTTATTTAAATCACTATGTCTTATTATATGTAAACAATTTATGGCAGGAAATTATGCTGAAATATTCTGTTGTTGCTTTGCTCTCTAACACAATAAATGGTAGCAAGTTTAGTTCTTGAACATAGGGTCATCTGACCAACATACAAGACACTTAGGGGCTAGGCTGGTCCCACCATGTAGGCAAAGCTAAGCTGCCTAGGGAGCTCAGCTGGTATAGAGTGCTGCCATGAGATTATATACATTATTTCTCACATTTTGTTCATGACATAAAAAAAAATTCTTTTTGGCAGGGCCGGATTAAGAGCATCATGGGCCTGCTGAGGATTTTGGTGGGCCTTGGAAAAAAAGAAAATAGGCAGGACAGACAGAATCTTAACTCCTCGGCTCCTCAAGGGACAGCTGTCCCTTTTGCCCTGCGTTAAAGACGGCAATGGCGGACTGAGAATGAAAAGCAGCCCTGGAAATATTTGGACACCAGCCCCATGTATTGTATCGCGTGGTTGAGCTCTTGTGCCCACATGCCACACTATCTAAGCCACACTATTTACCATCCAAAAAGCTATAAATCATTCTTTTTAAAACTATATTAAATTGTTCCTTTACGATAATAGAATACCACATTATTATTAAAATTCCAGGACACAAAAGTGTTAAAGCCCAAATAAGTACCTGATAATGGACAGAATCTTAACTCTTCTGCATCCATGTGTACTGGATAATTGATGACATCAGAGCTCGGCAGATGTACGAGATAGAATTTTATGTGATGCGATTGGGAGTACATCCATACACTAAAAAAGGTCACGATACACCTGAAGCCACAATTTAATGCCACTAATCCGTTTCAATAAAATATGCAGATTGAAATAGAGTAAATAACATAAAACCTTTACTTTTCCTCTAACTGATTTATGGGCCTAGAAAGTTTTGTCCTCTGAAGTGACTACAAATTCAGGAGCACGTTTTATCTCTGGATAAGTAATAATGAAATAGTTCTATTTATTCCTACAGTAAGTAAAGTACCAGGAAACAGACACCCAAACACACACACCAGGACAGGCTCTACCACACAGACACCCAAACACACACACAAGGACAGGCTCTGCCACACCAACCCCCAAATACACACACTAGGACAGGCTCTGCCACACAGACATACCAAACACACACACCAGTACAGGCTCTGCCACACTTACACCCAAACACATACACCCGGACAGGCTCTGTCACACCCAGACACACACACCAGGACAGGCTCTGCCACACAGATGCCCAAACACACACACCAGGACAGGCTCTGTCACACCCAAACACACACACCAGGACAGGCTCTGCCACACAGATGCCCAAACACACACACCACGACAGGCTCTGCTGCACCGACACCCAAACTCATACACCAGGACAGGGTCTGTCACACCCACATACACACTCCAGGACAGGCTCTGCCACTGTTACCTCGCCAGCTGTTCCAAGGCTTCCACGAGCAGGGGAGCCAAGACGCAGTCGGCACGTTCAGCCCCCTGCTCTTTCCGTTCGCGGGAGACACGGTGCGGTCTGTCCTGTCTCTAGACGCGCCCCCGCGAAGATCGAGAGATGACGCGCGCTTCGACGTCAGGAATATTCATGCCGCGTCTTAAAAGGGACATTTATCTTTTTTCCTCCTCCCCCTAATTGGGTGGGTAGGAGGATCTATGAGCAAGAGGGATATTTAAACCCTCAGTTTGCTGTTATCCCTTGCCTGTGATAGTGCCTTGTTTGCCTTCACTAGCGCTTTGTATCTTGTTACGTTTATTGGTTATCTGAATTCTGCTTGTTCCTCACTACCCGTTGTTTGCCGCCTGCCCTGACCTTTGCTCGTGACCCCGACTATCCGTTTGCCTGATCCCTGTATGTTATCTCCGTGTTCCTGCATTATTGGGGACCCCTGGTTACCGGTTCTTCTGCCTGGAGTCTACGTTGCTCTGTCTTGCATAGCTTCTCATCACCGCTTGGGGGGCGCCTTTCCTAGTACTGCAGCGTGGATCCACTTCCTGACCAGCCGTTAGTGACAGCCACACAGATGCCCAAACACACACACACCAGGACAGGCTCTGTCACACTGACACCCAAACACACACCAGTACAGGCTCTGCCACACCGACACCAAACACACACATCAGAACAGGCTCTGCCACACTGAAGCATAAAAATATATTTTCTACACTCAATGCCCCTTTTGTATTTTTGCCCCTTGTGTATTGATGCCCCAGACAGGTCCCCTATAACACCTATATCACTATATACTGAGGCACGCACTGACAGTGGTACAGCATAACACCTATCACTATATACTGAGGCACACATTGACGGTGGTACAACATAATCCCTATCACTATACATTGAGCCAGACATTGACAATAACGCAGCATAACCCAAATCACTATATATACTAAGCCAAACATTGATGTGGTGTAGGCCTATCACAAAAAAAAACCAACAACAATATTAATAAATATATATATATATATATGACTGTTAACAGCAATCACAATCCTATTATGCCCAGGCATTCCCAGATTCCAGCATGTACTGGCTGACTTCTATCACACTCCTATCATGCCCAGGTTCCAGCTTGTAGGGTTGCCTGGGCATAATAGGAGTGTGAGTGCTGTTAGCAATATATATTTATATATATATATATATATGTGTATGTTATTTAATTTTTCTGTCCAATCTTGGAGTGTTACTTACTTTTAATAAAAGTGTGGCTAGACACCAAAATTGAACAAAAAAATAAATCAATCAACATCCCCCTCCCTGTTAATATTGATTTTGTATTGCCAAAGCCCAGCCAACCCCTTCCCTGGAATATGGGTCCCCTATTTTTTGGTAATACTTATACTATATTTTTTTTTTCTTTTTTCGTGCTCTCCTCCGACATGAAGATCCTCTCCTTGTCACGAGGAACTCTTCTGTAAGCCCCGCCCCATCGAATGCCACGTCTTCAAATCAGCAGCCCGGCCACGAAGTTCAAAGCAGTCGTTGTGCGACTGTAAGACCGCATCCGCTGGTCGCCTAATGAAGTTAAAGCGGCCGGTGGAGGCGGTCTTACAGCCACACGACTTTCAACTTTGCGACCGGGCGAGAGCTTTGAATGTTGGTCTGCCGGCCCACATCGGCCATGCATAGGCCCAGTCAGGGAGGGCCCTGGAGCTGCAGCTCCATCAGCCCTTACGTTAATCAGGCCCTGGCCAGAGAGGGCTCCAATTAAAAGCTAGCCATTATATTTATGATTTATATAAACACACAGTAGTTTTCCACAAATCAGTGAGCCTGAGCCTTGTTGCCCTAGAGAACCTTGCTTAAGATCCCTAAAAGAGAATCAATCCACCCTCATGTAAGGGTTTTTGTCTCAAAATGTTACGGTCTGCTGTATCTATTGACTTAAGAAGTGCTTAAATTAAAGAGCACTGCTAGAGACTCCACTTCTTTAGTTATCAGGTACACTTGTTGTGTTTGACACTTCCTCTACTTTGACTGCATTGTTTTAGAGTAAGCCTTTTGTGCTAGAGGTTGTTCACAGCAGTTGTTCACAACAAATGTAATTTTTATATTCATATTCTACTGAAAACAAGATATAATTACAATGTTGTATACAGTGAAAACATTAGGATCAGAAATAATATGAAATGAGTCTCCCTTCTCATTTGAAATTTTTGTATAAAAAATATTTTAGATAACTTAAGAATCATGCATAAAAATTATTAAAACATTCTTGGATAGAGGTAATATTTTATATTTTACTTTGAATAAAAATATAATTTTAAAATAATTGTAATGAATCCTAGAACCTATACACCCTGTACACCCTATTATTTATGGGACTGACTCTGTTTCCTCTAATCTGTCACAATATGTTGATGCAAAAGTCTACAACAGGGTAGACATTCCTAGTGGAACAAGCAAAATGGTATTTTAAGTAAATCGGTAGAATGGTTGAGAGAGTGGCAGCTGCAGTTTAATGTTGACAAATGTAAAACAATGCAGTTGGGATGTAAAAATCCTGAGGCAGAACACAGCTTTGAGGGCACTGTTCTGAAAAGAAGAGAGAGACCCTCTAGATTGTTAGCTTGCGAGCAGGGCTCTCTCCACCGAATGTATCGGTTTGTCTTAGTCTGTTATTTCTTATCTTGTCATATCCCTTGAATTTATGTATTGTATTAAGCGCTGCGTAAACTGTTTGCGCTATATAAATAAAAGAAAATAATAATAATAATAATAAAAGGTAAGCAGGCAATGCAATTAAGTATCTCAAAAACAAGCAGGGTTCTGTGTTGTATAGCTAGAGGCATCAGTAGCAGGATGAGGGAGATAGTTTTACCAGTTTACAGATCTCTGGACAGACCTTACCTAGAGTGTTGTGTACACTTCTGGAGACTGCATTTCCACAGAATATTGAAATTTTGATGAGAGTTCAGAAGAGGGCTACTAAAATAGTGAATGATTGGCAGGATAAAACATATTCAGAAATACTAAGGGGTCTCAGTATGTATAGCTTGGAGCCGTTTAACAAAGTACAGAAGGGAAGTTTATATATCAAAGGAAGGGAAATGTTAGAACAAGTTGTCATAATCTAAAACTAGAGGGTCAAATGTTTATGAGGTAATGTACAGAAGTTTTACTTTCCTGAGAGCATGGTAGATGTATGGTATAGGCATAAAGCTATCCTGAATCTAAAAAACATTACATCAGGAAAAGTAGCCAGACTAGATAGGCTGAACGATTCTTATCTGCTGTCAAATTCTATGTAAGTACATGTAATTGATAAATGTATTAATGTTGTTGTAATGAGTGTTGAGGCTTTTAGGAAAAGTAATTTAGTTTTCCTTATTTTGATTATTTGGTTTGGCAAATAAAAGAAATGATAGAATTTTTTTTTTGCATATTTGCCAGTATATGGTGTCACACTATGCTTAACTTTTTCTGAAAAAGTTATTGTTTTCTTATAAAAATGTAGGCTGTTTATAAAGTTGTCACTTAAATATAACTATAGCAAAATTTGGAAATTGGCCTTTCCTCCAAATTGTATCAGGAACAAAAACTAAAATATAATATCACTGATATTGCAAGGAATAATAAATAATTTTTATTATTCTTATTATACTTTTACAATTATGGGTACTAAACCTACTAAATCTTTTTTCACTAGTAAATCTACTTCACAGTATATAGATTTGACATTCACATGTGTCTGTGACTGTAAATCTCCAGTATGTAAGGAACAGTAATTGCTGTATGGAAAAAAAAGCTTTGGTGGTTCCTCCAACAATGAAAGAGGTAAAATTATTCTATACAGTGTTGCTTGTGTGTTGATGAGAATGGGAAGCCTGTTGTTATAAAATTAAGGATAAACATAGCATTATTGTGTATTATTGTGTGATACAAATACTGTGTAAATACAATTTAACCAGTCTGTCCTTCCTCCCACAGAGACACAATGACATACATAGAATGGAGGAACCATTTTAACCCATGAATCATAAAATGATTTTTAACCCGCTAATAGATAGCACCAGAAAACAACAGAATCTTTGTGATACGCAAACGTAGGATCCATTTTGGAGGAGTGTCACAGGTAGATAATTTAGGATGTGCCTAGGCATTGAAATAGGTATACATTCATATACATATTAATATCATTTTGTCAGTATGACAGTTAATCTATATTCTGTATGATTTAAGCTTGAGTCATAGCCACTACCATATTACTACACATGCTAGTTATTATTAGTGCAACTGTTAATTTTTTGTGTCCATAGGTAATTTGTTATTTAAAATTGAAAATCTAAAATCAAGCCTTACTCTGACCCCTTCCTTTCCTTAATCTGTCATTTGTGATTTTTATCTATAACCTTATAATGCTGTTGTAGAACTCGTTCAATATCTGTGTGATATTATGACATAATAACACACAATATTAACAAAGAACACATTGAACTATGAAAATACTATGACTAATTTTGATTATCCAAACAATGGTATAATTAATCACAGTTATATGGAGATGCCTTGTTGCATGTTAAAAGTCATACATATCATTGATATTATTTAAAGGTCTTAGTGTAGAACAAATTTAAACAGTGTATAATATATTAGTATAGGTTGTTCAAATGTCCTTTTCATGCTATAGAAATTAAACTATATAAATTACACTTCCAGCTTCCTATTCTTAGTAAATTGAAGGCATATGCAGACATGAACATGACAGAATTCCACTACCCTCTTCTAGAATTACAATGTAAACTTTTAAAATAAGTGTAATCAACAAACTCACTCAAGTGTTTGCTTACTCATATGAATACAATTATTTCTAAATTGGAACCTAGAACATTGCTGGAAACATTTCATGCCACTTATGTTCCTGGGGGTATATGCCAGTATTTGTATTGTGATCAATGCTCTCTAATTAAATAGCATTTGTGCTTTTGTGGACATCAGTGCATATGATAGCTAAGAGTCATCTTTAAAGTATCACATGCAAATGCATGTAGAAATTCTGCTGAACCCCCAAACCCCCTACCGGGCTTGTAGGAGATGTGTTTGGCTGAACATGTCTGTTTGTTAAAGCACAAGCTAGATACAGAGCTGACTTGTGCAACAGTTCTATAGGGTCTAGCAAGACTACCCACGTGCAGGTTTACAAAGGGTTACCTTGTAATTCCAGCTTTGTCAAATTTTAAATACATAAAGTTATGAGGAATCAGCAGTCAAGTCACATTGGTCCTGTTTGAAGAATTTTGGACTGGCCTGTGGGGCAATTTGGCGTCAGGCGTTAGCAAACCTGAGTCCAATCAATGAAACAGGATTGAAGGTGTGTTTTAGAGTAACTTTAACATAAAAAAACACATGCAAACATTTTGAGTTTGCTATTCTCAAGAAGCATCTGCTCATGTGAGCCAAAGGTGCCAAGTCTTGGTTAGTTGGCCACAAGTATCAGTGAAGGAGCCCTGTGACAAATCAGGGAGACCATGCCCCGCTCTGCTTACCGCTTAATGGCTACCCTCACGGCAGACATCAGAAATTTTAAAAAACAAACAGACTTCTCAGATGACATCCCCCCAGATGATCCCCCTCCACACTACTAGAATTTTCTCTTCTACTCCACTTTTATGGTGGTAAAAATGGCACAGGCAGACTGTCTGTGGACAAACCAGGTTTCCCAAATGAGCTCCCTCTCAGTAACCACCTCCGATGGTGGCCCACCAAAAGAGAGACATGGGAGTCTAGTTAACACATGGGGGAAAACAGAGTCTAGGAACCCATAACCCTTGCGACAAGTCAGTGAATAAACTCCTTTGACTAAAAAAGTAAAACACAGGCATGGGTAAAAACAGGAACAGGGCCAGGACACTCTCCCATACCGTCCAGGGCATAGTAGAGTAGGGGGGGCGACCAACCTGACCAACCTGGCATGTTCCAGACATATCATTGGGTAAAACAGAAGTGGCTATCACAACTACCTTCAGTCATATTGGTGCCTGTAAAGGAAACCTTCTAAACTGGGATTTCCCTGGCCATCACTGCCACCTTTCTCGTAGTGTAAGCCTGGATAGCCTCTCCTGAACAAAATATGCTCCTCCAAGAAAATTCTCCCAAGGGACCATAACACCAATAGTAACAAACTACCCACTTTATTAGGGAAATAACATGACTAAGATAATATAACATAATAAGAGGACTGGGTCCTGTTACAGAGTTTAAGTTGTTTTGATGGTTGAGCCAATTGAATGGCCAAATTCAGTCTGGACCTTTTGTGCTCTACTCTGGTTTAAGGAGGTAGCAATTGGAAGCAGTGAGCAAATAGAAATGGTTGGTGCCAAACTCCCTGTGAGTGCAGACATCCTCATGGCAGTGCCACAGTTAATCCGCTCTACTAATTGTTAATAGTCAGCTCTGCTATTACTTGAGTTAATGATTGGCTGTTCTTGTGATATTCTTCCTCACACAGTTAGTAAACAAAATGTTTCTTACTCTGTAGTATATGGTTATGTAGAAAGCAGCTGTAGTACAGACAAAAATAGCATTGCAGTATGTATAGACTAACATACTCTATATGGACAAAATAATTGGAACACCCAACCATTACACCTACAGGGACTTTTATGACATTGCATTCTTAATACACGGACATAATTATGTATTTGGTTCCCCCTTTGTAGCTATAACAGCTTCCACTCTTCTGGGTATGCTTTTCACAAGATTTTGGAGTGTTTCTGAAGGAAATTCTGCCCAATTATCAAGTAGAACATTTGTGAGGTCATGCACTGACGTTGAACAAGAAGGCATGGCTCGCAACCTCTGTTCCAGTTCATCCCAAATGTGTTCGATGGGGTTAAGGTCAGGGCTCAGTGCAGGCCAGTCAAGTTCTTCCACACTAAACTCATCCAATCATGTCTTTGTGGACCTTGCTTAGTGCAGTGAGGCACAGTCATGCTGGAATAGAAAAGGGCTTTCCCAAAATGGCTCCCACAAACTTGGAAGCATAGCATTGGCCAATATGTCTTTGTCTCCTTCAGCATACCAAGACATTTGGACAATGCTATGTTTCCAACTTTTGGGGAAGGCCCTTTTCTATTCCAGCATGAGGCAGGTAATATAACACCTGGTTCAGGGACATACCTCAGGGCCTTTCCTTACCCTGCACATGATGCAGGCTTCATAAGAATCCCAGACTGGATCATGCAGACAACCAGTCTATTGCAAAAAGCACTGGAGCATTGGTCCACCCTGCTCCCCAAATGTTCCACTCATACATAAGATTTGCACATCATCTGCACCTAGCATCATCTACTCAAAATCCGCAAAAAATATTTTTATCATAATGCAAAACGAGTCCTCAGAAAAAAGTCTAAATCAAATGAATATTTGGTGTAACCACCCCTTGCCTTCAAAACAGCAACAATTCTTTTAGGTATATTTGCACAAAGTCAAGAAATTTGTTCGCATATCGTTTGGTGTACGATTAAACAATTATACAGAACAGGTGCTAATGATCATCAATTAAATGTGTAAGCTGAAACAAAATCATTATCTAAAACAGAAACAGCTATATAGGAGGAATAAAACTGGGAGAGGAACAGCCAAACTCATTAACAATGTTTGCTTGCTGAAGACAGTTTTATGTCAAAAATCATACACCATGGCACCATACCTCCTGTACCAGAATGCTGGTGGTCTGCTCATTGCCTGCTACATCTGCAGTCACCCGCTTCCTGCTCAGCTCACTACTGGCTGTCTGACATCCTACCTCCTAGCTAGTGGGCAGTGCAAGGTTCGGCCTCTCCAGGACCAAGTAGGCTTAGCAGCCCTAATAGCCCCAGACATTTGTATTTATTTATCTGTTTTTTTGCCACTGGGTTCCACTCCTATAGGGAAGCTCCCATTCCCATGACCTAATCCTTCTTCCTGATGTTACTGTGACTTGGCACCGCTACATCTATCTCTATCGCTGTCTTCTTAGCCCTGCTATTTTCCACAACTTTCTGTGGAATCTCCCATTTGTACTTGGCAGATGCTCCTGTACACAATGCCAGCTACTTGGTTGTGCCGTTTAGTGTACGCTTTTCCTGCGAGCATCTTACACACAGCCACGATATGTTGGACTGTTTCAGAAGCAGTGGCGTCGCCAGGGGGGGGCAGAGGGGGCCATGGCCCCCCCTACATTATGCTGTGCCCCCCAGTGTGCCCCCCCAATTGAAACGCTATACCATTGACCCGGTGTGCCGGAACACTAAGCTCCAAATGCAGCTGATGCGGCTGACAGTTTCAAAGCGGCTGTAAAACCGCCCCCGCTGGCTGCTTAATGGATTACCGGCATGCCAATCACTGACTGAGGCTCTTCGTCCCGTCCCTTTGAAGGGGGCGGGCTCTTACGGAACAGTCGCTTGTCACTGCCTGACAGGGAGAAGAGCAGTCTGCTGTGTTACAGTGGAAGAATGTAGGCCAGCAAAAAAAGTATTTTATTTTAAATAAATAGTGGAGGTGACAGAAGGAGGGACATTAACAAGGGGGGGCTGCATTGGGAAAATTAAATAATACAAAAAGAGGGTGGCTGGGGGGGCACAAATACACAAGGGTCAATACACACAAACAGCAAAGCAATGTGGAAGGCATTTTATATGGTTATCCCATCCTGATGTGGGGGTCCATGTGGCAGCAGAGCCTGTCCTGGGGTATGTGTTTGGGTGTCAGTGTGGCAGAGCCTGTCCTGATATGAGTTTGGTCATCTGTTTCCTGGCACTTTACTTGCTGTAGAGGGTTAAATAGAACTTTGTAATTTTTATTTATCCAGATTTTGTGGTCACTTCAGAGGACAAAACTTTCTAGGCCTAGAAATCAGAGGAAAAGTAAAGGTTTTGTGTTATTTCAATGTGAATATATTATTAAAAGTTAGATGTTGGTTCAGAGTTTGTGAAACTCAATTCTTGATTACAGTATACAGGACGCTATTCCCCTTTGGTTTCACAGGCCTTCACAGACCAAGTGGTACTCAGCTTAGTTATATGCAGCTGTATGCATTGTGTTATCTGTGATGAGGTGTTCATTTGGTGACGCAGCGCTAAGATGGTTGTGATGCATTAATGGCTAAAAGTTTTGTTGAAGTTTCCATTATGTCTAATCTCCTTAATTTATTTGGGCCTTTTAACTTTTTTGATTTCTGGGATTTTAATAATGTGATAAAAAAGAATGATTTATAGTTGTTTGGATGTCAAATAGTGTGTCAAATTCTGTTGATCTGTATCTGCTATGTTTCCATACATTATTTATGTATACCTGCAAATACAGTTTTGTTTTTTTTCTCATTCAGTTGCATGTGCTGTTTCCATGTGTTGTTTATTTGATCTATACCTGAACTACAGGGTGCAAGTAAAAGAGCGGTATGGTTTAGTGAATGAGGGGACAAAGGGACTCTGGGGATGATTACAGGGGAGAGGACCTCTCAATGTCACGGTGCAGTCAGAAGGATGGAACACTGCACTGACTCTCACTGTCTTCCCCTGATCTGCAGTCAGTGTGGCAAATATATTGGCAGCAGGGTCTAATATTAATATATATTGGCTGCAGGGGCTAATATTAATATATATCGGAAGCTGGGACTAATATTTATATACCGTATTTGCTCGATTATAAGACGAGGTTTTTTTCAGAGCAAATGCTCTGAAAAATACCCCTCGTCTTCTAATCGGGGTCGTCTTCTAATCAGACCTCAAATAGAGGTCTGATTAGGAGACTAAGATCCAGATCCCCCCACCGCTGCAGGGGACCTGGATCCTCCTGTCTCACCCCCCCCCCCCATCATACACACACTTACCGGTGCTTCCTGCTGTACTGCCGGGGCAGCGGGTTGACGTCTACGCGATTCGCGTAGACAACGTCCGCTGCAGCCGGAAGGAGGTGTGGCTAGCAGCGGGGGTTGTCTGCGTCCGTCGCGTAGACCTTCCCCGACTGTCAGAGATCAGAGTTCCCCGCACCGGAACCGCACCGGTGCGGGGAACTCTGATCTCTGACAGCCGGGGAAAGTATACGCGACGGACGCATACAAACCCCCCCCTGCCAACTCCACCTCCTTCCGGCTGCAGCGGAAGGCGACGTCAACCTGCTGCCCCGGCTGGAAGCACCGGTAAGAGAGGGGTGAGAGGGGGGGGGGGAGAGTGTGTGTGTGTGTGTGTTAGTTAAATGGGGGTATAGGGTGTGTGTGTGTGTGTGTTAAATGGGGGCATAGGGCATTTCTGGAGTGGCGTTAAGGGGGCATTTAATAGAGCACTCTGCCTCCTGAAATGCCTTATACCTCCCTATATGCCACTCTGCCCCATAATATGCCTTTTAACCCCCTAAATGCCAGAGTGGCATATAGGGGTATAAGGCATTTCTGGAGGCAGAGTGCTCTATACAATGCCTTTTAACTCCCTTAATGCCACTCTGCCTCCTGGAATGCCTTATACCTCCCTATATGCCACTCTGCCCCATAATATGCATTTTAACCCCCTAAATGCCAGAATGGGATATAGGGGTATAAGGCATTTCTGGAGGCAGAGTGGCACATAGGGGGTCAAAAGGCATACCATGGGGCACAGTGGCATATAGAGGGTTAAAAGGCATATCATGGGCCACAGTGCCATATTGGTGTGGCAAGCCTGGGGGTAACTGGGGGACAGGTTGGAAAATACAAGGAAATAAAAACAAAAAAAATATTTTTCTCAATCATAGCTTTTATTTAAAAAAATAGTTTACATGAATTAACATTTACTGGTAAAACTTTTTTCCTTTAGGGTCGTCTTATATTCAGGCTTTTTCTTTTTTTCCTAAGTTAATATTCAGATTTTGGGGGGTCGTCTTATAATCGAGCAAATACGGTATATCGGCAGCAGGGGCTAATATTAATATATATTGGCTGCAGGGCCTATTATCAATAAATATTGGCTGCAGGGGCTAATATTTATATATATTGGCTGCAGGGACTAATAATATATATCGGCAGAAGGGGCTAATATTAATATATGTTGGCAGCAGGGTATAATTTCTATGTATATCGGCAGCAGGGTATAATATAAGTATGTATCCGCAGCAGGGGCCAATATTAATATATATCCGCAGCAGGGGTTAATATTAATATATATATATCGGAAGCAGGGTGTAATATTTCTATATATCTGCAGCAGGGTCTAATATTTATTAGGGCTGCAACTAACGATTATTTTAATAATCGATTAGTTGGCCGATTATTTTTTCGATTAATCGATTAATCGGATAAAAAAAAACAATATGCAAATTTTTTGTTTATTTAAAATAATTTAATGAACTGGATGTTAAAAAACAACTTAAAATTTACATTAACATTCTTATTTTGTTATGATGTAATAAAAAAACAATATTTTCAAAGTACAAAAACCCAAACACAATATTTATGAAACAAAATAACCCCAAACATTCTGAAAAGAGGTGGACTATTACTGTTCAAGAAACTTTGCACCCGGCACTTTGCACCCGGCACTTTGCACCCAGCCCTGGCACTTTGCACCCAGCACTTTGCCCCACCCCTGGCACTTTGCACCCGGCACTTTGCACCCAGCCCTGGCACTTTGCACCCAGCACTTTGCCCCAGCCCTGGCACTTTGCACCCAGCACCCAGCCCTGGCACTTTGCACCCGGCACTTTGCACCCGGCACTTTGCACCCAGCCCTGGCACTTTGCACCCAGCACTCAGCACTTTGCCCCAGCCCTGGCACTTTGCACCCAGCACTTTGCACCCAGCCCTGGCACTGTGCCCCTGCACCCAGTCTCCAACTCTGCCCTGCACCCCCACCCCCACTCTGCCCTGCACCCAGTCTCCTGCCCTGCATCCCCACCCCCTGCCCTGCATCCCCACCCCCACTCTGCCCTGCACTCAGTCTCCTACCCTGGCCTGCCCCCCCACCCCCACTCTGCCCTGCATCCCCTGAAACCCCACCCCCACCCCCGCGAATCGCTCTGTGCCAGTGGCTCCGTTCTCACAGAGCGGTTCGCTCTGTGCGAGTGGCTCCGTTCGCACAGAGCGGTTCGCTCTGTGCGAATGGAGCCACTCGCACAGAGCGAACCGCTCTGTGCGAAAGGAGCCACTCGCACAGAGCGAACCGCTCTGTGCGAAAGGAGCCACTCGCACAGAGCGAACCGCTCTGTGCGAACGGAGCCACTCGCACAGAGCGAACCGCTCTGTGCGAACGGAGCCACTCGCACAGAGCGAACCGCTCTGTGCGAACGGAGCCACTTGCACAGAGCGAACCGCTCTGTGCGAACGGAGCCACTCGCACAGAGCGAACCGCTCTGTGCGAACGGAGCCACTCGCAACTAGAAGAAGGCGGAGAGTGCAGCGCGTGTAGCGGAAGCGGGGAACGCTCGCGGAGGTAAGTAACAGGAGCCGAGTGCTCCAACAACGAATCGATCACTCGATTAATCGATAACGGAAATCGTCGACAACGATTTCCGTTATCGATTATTATCGATTTTATCGATTCGTTGTTTCAGCCTTAATATTTATATATATTGTCAGCAGGGGCTAATATTAAAGAATGAAAAATAACTGTCACTTTAGCTGTTATTTTGAAATCATATTTTAATCACAGTCTTTACTTCAAAGAGATAAGTGCATATTATGTAGTTAAAAATGCACGTCTAACGTGTGTGTGTGTGTGTGTGTGTGTGTATATATATATATATATATATATATATATATAGTGTATATGTACCGTTTTATAATTGGCCCCCCTACTTTGGTCCCTGGCCCCCCATGTGCCCCCCCTAAATATGAAAGCTGGAGACGCCACTGCTCAGAAGCCTCTCTTCATAGCCTGCACCTTGGGTCCTGCCTGGTGCTGTAGAAGCCTGCAGCAAAAAATAGGAAGGTAAAAGCGCTAAGAACAATAAAAACAGCAATAAAATAAATAGTCCTATAAATAGCAGCAGCCCACTCGCCAAGGTTTCCTCTTCTTGGCTTGGTAAATAACTTGTAAGTCACAGGAGATAGTGGTTGCGCATACTGGAGAAGAAAGTCACAGCAATATAATATGTGGCTGGCACCGTGTGGCAAAGTGTCAAGGAATGGGTACTCACATTTTTCGGGGACTTAAGCAATTAGTCCCACAAAACTTGCATGGGCGATACAATCCTCGCCTGAGGATATCTTTGGCAGCAGTCCTGTGTAGTTCTTTTCTTTGGTTCTCAGGATAAGGTGCACATAAAAATTTAAACAGAAATAAGCATAGTGCTTTCTGTATATACAAAATGAATAAAACAAATAAAAACAGTTCACTATATACTCACAATATGGTGAGCAATAAATGGATTGCTCACACCTTCTGGCGTAGGTGGAATGATCCCCACCAAGGATATAAACTTGCGTGTTTAAAACAATAAAAAGATACCAGGAACAGAAAAGAATGGTTTTTAAAAAAACTTATTTATTTTCAGCTTTCTGGTTAAAAATCATTAAAAAGTCAATAAAAATAACACAAACGCGTTTCACCTACTAAATAGGCTTCCTCAGAGTGTCAGAGTAGAGTTCCCAAGACAAGTTTATATCCTTGGTGGGGATCATTCCACCTACGCCAGAAGGTGTGAGCAATCCATTTATTGCTCACCATATTGTGAGTATATAGTGAACTGTTTTTATTTGTTTTATTCATTTTGTATATACAGAAAGCACTATGCTTATTTCTGTTTAAATTTTTGGATCTGGTGCTTAGTGCCTTGCCTGCTCTTGTGCTGCCATTATCAGTGCCTCAGTGTTGTCTTTGAGTCTAGCCCTGTCCAGCCATTGGAAGCATTTCCCAATGTCAGCCACCTCAGCTACATCCCATGGTACTGCCTTTACTTGATCTTCCTTCCATGTCTGTTGCTGGTTCATGCATTCTTTAAGCGTCTCATCTTTGTCCAGGACAGCTGGTTTGACACTAACCAGACCCTACCGCCTTTTTTTCGGCTGGTTTACAGCCTCTGGGTGTTGGACTTGGGTTGGAAACCCCTGTACACTGTAAGGAGGTTCTGGGTCTTCATGTCGGCAGCCTCCATGACCTCCTTTGGCCAGCTCACTATGCTGGCAGATTATCTGAGTGGTAGGACATATGTGTTGATGGTGCGGATCTTGTTCTTCCTATTGAGCTGGTACTTCAGGATCTGCCTTATCCTTAGGTGGTTCTTTGATTGTGCTGCCTTCTTTGCCTCCTCATCATGGTTCCCATGTGGCTGTGGGATACCAAGGTATTTGTAGCTGGTCTATATGTCTGTTATGAGCCCTACTGGCAGTTCCACCCAATCAGTCCTAACTATCTTCCTTTTTTTTACTACAATCCGGCTGCACTTCTCCAGTTCAAATGACATCCTAATGTCTTCACTGTAAATCTGTCTTAAGTGGATCAGCGAGTTCATGTCTTGTTTGCTCTTGGGATACAGCTTGATGGCATCCATGTAGAGGAGATGGCTAATGATAGTTCCACTGTTAAACTTGTACCCATATCCAGTCCTTGTGATTAACTGGCTGAGGGGGTTCAAGCCTTTGCAAAACAGCAGCGAGGACAGTGCATCACCTTGGTATATGCTGCACTTGATGGTCACTTGTGCTAGCTGTCTTGAGTTGGCTTTCACTGTTGTCTTCCAGGCTCCCATTGAATTCTTAAGAAAGGTTCCTAGTGCCTGTTGACTTTGCATAGCTCCAGAGATTCACAGATCGATGTGCATGGCATTGAGTCGTAGACCCTCCATGTTAGTCTGTCCAGACTTTGAGCCTTGGGCTACTGTGGCTCAAATTGCCGAAAAAGATAATGCTGGTTCTGATAGTATGGTAACAAAACACACAGTGCATCGCAGTTTGTTGGGTATGGAGCTGTGTAGCCGCAAACCAGTCAGAGTGCCCATGCCTTGTCCACGCATCCTTCGTGTTTGTTTTCATGTTCGCCCGAATACGAATGCACAAGTCTAGTTATATTATTCATTCAAAAACCTACCTCAAACCACCAAGTCCTCCTTATAGTCGCAGTTTAGGCAAATAAAATTGTGTGGAACCTTAATCTAACAAAAAGGGCGACCCATAGGCATAATCTGGCACACATATTTAAAGTTACCTAGCAACTGCTACAGTGTCACTTTCTTGGCATTTTTCACCTGTTCAATTAGATCCTGCAATTAGTCCTCAGGTAAAGCATACTGCACGAATGTCCATAAATGCCTGCAAGTCTGCAGGCCTCATAAAAAGAAAACCGTCCACGTTTTAACAGGTATATCTAGGATCTCTGGATATAGTACCAGATTGCTAGGCTAATGGTAAAATCCTTTTAATTTCTGAATGGAATAAGAGGGGCTAGATTAATCAAAGAGCAGACAATGGGGGTGTCGCTAGAGCAGCTACCAGAGCTGAAGCCCTGAATCTCAATTTCCCTCATGTTTAGGCCAGGAACCGGGGTATGAAGTCTTATCTTGACACTCATCACCAGTGGCCTACCTGATGGTGTGTGGGGAGTCCGCCCTGGGTTCCTCTCGCTCTCTGCTGCTTGTGCAAGCAGCCCAGTGTTTCAGAGTGGGGTCACATGACCTTGCATTACGTGACCCTTGCTGCTCTTGCCCCCCAGGCCGGCAAATATAATAGTTAATAAGAAGAGAGATAGAGGAGATAATGAGATGGGGACAAAGGAGCAAGATAAAAAGAAAGAAGCAAGATTGAGATAAAGAGGAGATGAGAAATAAGAAAGATAATGAGAGAGATCATGAGATGGGGAGAAATTATAAGAAATGGGAGAGAAAGAGTGTGTTTTTGTTTTGAACGTGTTTGTTACAGCAAGCAAGCATATGCATGCAAGTTTAACCCCTTCAATCCCGGAGAAATTTTGCCATTTTTGCGCTATGTCGGTTCAGCGATGATTCTCTTTTACTGTGAATAGTGTACCCATATAAACTATATATTGTTTTTTCAAGGAGAGATAGAGCTTTCTTTTGATACCATAGTTGGATGATTAGCTGAAAATTTAGAATTAGAAATTTAGTAAAAAGTAGCAAGAATTAGAAAAAAAAATCTGTGTTTTTTTCATTTTCCCTCTGAATCCTCACAAAATTAGGTAAAAAGACAGACAATTCCATCCAGATTTATCCATTTAGGTGTCCTGTAGATGTCGATGTGCCCAAAGTGCCCGTTCCCGGCCGCCTAAGTTGATCGCGGCCGGCCGGCAGTTTTGCTCTAAGTCCCCGTTTTTGGCAGGTCAAGTTGCTTGAGAAACCCTGGAAGTCAATGAGGTCGGATTTGCCGGCCGCATCCGACCCTCGCTCCATCGAAGTCGGCATGCCTTGCCGGATTTTCCCGGTGGTGACGTGGAACTCCGTCCCGGTTCGCCAGGGACGTCAGGCACCCTCCGCCGGATATATAGGGAAGCTGCTGCTTGTTCCAGAGAGCCGGCTCCCAACGACCTCGCGAAGCCCAGCCCGGGTGCCGGCCAGGTCCCGGCCCCGGCCGGTAGACCTCCGAAGGTCCCGCCCTGGGCTCCACGGACCTCGTGACGCCCGGCCCGGGTGCCGCACCGGCGGTCCAACCCGCCCAAGTCCCGGGCCGGGTCCCGGGAAGAGCACCATGGGGCAGACCCCCGAGGGTCCCGCCAGGGGCTCCCCGGACCTCGGGGTGCCCGGCCCGGGTGCCGCACCGGCGGTCCAACCCGCCCAAGTCCCGGGCCGGGTCCCGGGAAGAGCACCATGGGGCAGACCCCCGAGGGTCCCGCCAGGGGCTCCCCGGACCTCGGGACGCTCAGCCCGGGTGCAGCACCGGCGGTCCAACGCGCCCAAGTCCCGGGCCGGGTCCCGGGAAGAGCACCTAAGGCAGACCCCCGAGGGTCCCGCCAGGGGCTCCCCGGACCTCGGGGTGCTCAGCCCGGGTGCAGCACCGGCGGTCCAACCCGCCCAAGTCCCGGGCCGGGTCCCGGGAAGAGCACCATGGGGCAGACCCCCGAGGGTCCCGCCAGGGGCTCCACGGACCTCGGGGTGCCCGGCCCGGGTGCCGCACCGGCGTTCCAACCCGCCCAAGTCCCGGGCCGGGTCCCGGGAAGAGCACCTAAGGCAGACCCCCGAGGGTCCCGCCAGGGGCTCCCCGGACCTCGGGGTGCTCAGCCCGGGTGCAGCACCAGCGGTCCAACCCGCCCAAGTCCCGGGCCGGGTCCCGGGAAGAGCACCATGGGGCAGACCCCCCGAGGGTCCCGCCAGGGGCTCCCCGGACCTCGGGGTGCCCGGCCCGGGTGCCGCACCGGCGTTCCAACCCGCCCAAGTCCCGGGCCGGGTCCCGGGAAGAGCACCTAAGGCAGACCCCCGAGGGTCCCGCCAGGGGCTCCCCGGACCTCGGGGTGCTCAGCCCGGGTGCAGCACCGGCGGTCCAACCCGCCCAAGTCCCGGGCCGGGTCCCGGGAAGAGCACCATGGGGCAGACCCCCGAGGGTCCCGCCAGGGGCTCCCCGGACCTCGGGGTGCCCGGCCCGGGTGCCGCACCGGCGGTCCAACCCGCCCAAGTCCCGGGCCGGGTCCCGGGAAGAACACCATGGGGCAGACCCCCGAGGGTCCCGCCAGGGGCTCCCCGGACCTCGGGACGCTCAGCCCGGGTGCAGCACCGGCGGTCCAACCCGCCCAAGTCCCGGGCCGGGTCCCGGGAAGAGCACCTAAGGCAGACCCCCGAGGGTCCCGCCAGGGGCTCCCCGGACCTCGGGGTGCTCAGCCCGGGTGCAGCACCGGCGGTCCAACCCGCCCAAGTCCCGGGCCGGGTCCCGGGAAGAGCACCATGGGGCAGACCCCCGAGGGTCCCGCCAGGGGCTCCCCGGACCTCGGGGTGCTCAGCCCGGGTGCAGCACCGGCGGTCCAACCCGCCCAAGTCCCGGGCCGGGTCCCGGGAAGAGCACCATGGGGCAGACCCCCGAGGGTCCCGCCAGGGGCTCCCCGGACCTCGGGGTGCCCGGCCCGGGTGCCGCACCGGCGTTCCAACCCGCCCAAGTCCCGGGCCGGGTCCCGGGAAGAGCACCTAAGGCAGACCCCCGAGGGTCCCGCCAGGGGCTCCCCGGACCTCGGGGTGCTCAGCCCGGGTGCAGCACCGGCGGTCCAACCTGCCCAAGTCCCGGGCCGGGTCCCGGGAAGAGCACCATGGGGCAGACCCCCGAGGGTCCCGCCAGGGGCTCCCCGGACCTCGGGGTGCCCGGCCCGGGTGCCGCACCGGCGGTCCAACCCGCCCAAGTCCCGGGCCGGGTCCCGGGAAGAGCACCTAAGGCAGACCCCCGAGGGTCCCGCCAGGGGCTCCCCGGACCTCGGGGTGCTCAGCCCGGGTGCAGCACCGGCGGTCCAACCCGCCCAAGTCCCGGGCCGGGTCCCGGGAAGAGCACCATGGGGCAGACCCCCGAGGGTCCCGCCAGGGGCTCCCCGGACCTCGGGGTGCCCGGCCCGGGTGCCGCACCGGCGGTCCAACCCGCCCAAGTCCCGGGCCGGGTCCCGGGAAGAGCACCATGGGGCAGACCCCCGAGGGTCCCGCCAGGGGCTCCCCGGACCTCGGGACGCTCAGCCCGGGTGCAGCACCGGCGGTCCAACCCGCCCAAGTCCCGGGCCGGGTCCCGGGAAGAGCACCTAAGGCAGACCCCCGAGGGTCCCGCCAGGGGCTCCCCGGACCTCGGGGTGCTCAGCCCGGGTGCAGCACCGGCGGTCCAACCCGCCCAAGTCCCGGGCCGGGTCCCGGGAAGAGCACCATGGGGCAGACCCCCGAGGGTCCCGCCAGGGGCTCCCCGGACCTCGGGGTGCTCAGCCCGGGTGCAGCACCGGCGGTCCAACCCGCCCAAGTCCCGGGCCGGGTCCCGGGAAGACCACCATGGGGCAGACCCCCGAGGGTCAGGCCAGGGGCTCCCCGGACTTCCTGAGGACCAGCCCGAGTGCAGCACCGGCGGTCCAACCCGCCCAAGTCCCGGGCCGGGTCCCGGGAACACCACCATGGGGCAGACCCCCGAGGGTCCCGCCAGGGGCTCCCCGGAACTCGGGAGGCCCAGCCCGTGTGCCGCACCGGCGGTCCTACCCGCCCCGGTAGTTGCTCGCGGCCGTCCGGCGTTTTCGCTCTAAGTCCCCGTTTCCGGCAGGCCAAGTTGCTTGGAAAACCCTGGAAGTCGATGGGGTGGATGTATAGATATGTCTATAGAGCTGTGGGCATGGAGCCGTAGATGTAGGGATGTAGATGTATAGATATAGACGTGTATATAGATGTAGCTATATAGATATAGATAGATAGATAGATAGATAGATAGATAGATAGATAGATATAGATAGATATCTCTATATGTATATATATATATATATGTATATATATATATATGTATATATATATGTATATATGTATATATATAAAAATGTATATATATATATATATATATATATATGTATATATATATGTGTATATATGTATATATATATATATATATATATATATGTATGTATATATATATATATATGTGTATATATATGTGTATATATATATATATATGTATATATATGTGTATATATATGTGTATGTATATATATATATATATATATATATATATATATATATGTATATATATGTATATGTATATATATCTATATCTATATCTATATCTATATAGCTGTAGATGTCGAGATATAGCTAGATGTGTATATATTGTATGCTGGGGGGTCCACTGCCTATGTACCCCCGCTGTTTTGTGCCCAAAGTCCCGGTTCCCGGCCGCGAAAGCTACTCGCGGCCGTCTCGCGCCGTCGCTCTAAGTCCCTGTTTGCGGCAGGCCAAGTTGCTTGGAAAACCCTGGAAGTCTATGAGGTCGGATTTGCCGGCCGCATCCGACCCTCGCTCCATCGAAGTCGGCATGCCTTGCCAGATTTTCCCGGTGGTGACGTGGAACCCCGTCCCGGTTCGCCAGGGACGTCAGGCACCCTCCGCCGGATATATAGGGAAGCTGCTGCTTGTTCCAGAGAGCCGGCTCCCAACGACCTCGCGAAGCCCAGCCCGGGTGCCGGCCAGGTCCCGGCCCCGGCCGGTAGACCTCCGAAGGTCCCGCCCGGGGCTCCACGGAACTCGGGACGCCCGGCCCGGGTGCCGCACCGGCGGTCCAACCCGCCCAAGTCCCGGGCCGTCTCCCGGGAACACCACCTTGGGGCAGACCCCCGAGGGTCCCGCCAGGGGCTCCCCGGACCTCGGGGTGCCCAGCCCGGGTGCCGCACCGGCGGTCCTACCCGCCCAAGTCCCGGCCGGGTCCCGGGAAGACCACCATGGGGCAGACCCCCGAGGGTCCCGCCAGGGGCTCCCCGGACCTCGGGGTGCCCAGCCCGGGTGCCGCACCGGCGGTCCTACCCGCCCAAGTCCCGGGCCGGGTCCCGGGAAGCCCACCTTGGGGCAGACCTCCGAGGGTCCCGCCAGGGGCTCCACGGACCTCGGGAGGCACAGCCCGGGTGCCGCACAGGCGGTCCTACCCGCCCAAGTCCCGGGCCGGGTCCCGGGAACACCACCATGGGGCAGACCCCCGAGGGTCCCGCCAGGGGCTCCCCGGACCTCGGGAGGCACAGCCCGGGTGCCGCACAGGCGGTCCTACCCGCCCAAGTCCCGGGCCGGGTCCCGGGAACACCACCATGGGGCAGACCCCCGAGGGTCCCGCCAGGGGCTCCCCGGTCCTCGGGGTGCCCAGCCCGGGTGCAGCACCGGCGGTCCAACCCGCCCAAGTCCCGGGCCGGGTCCCGGGAACACCACCATGGGGCAGACCCCCGAGGGTCCCGCCAGGGGCTCCCCGGACCTCGTGCAGCCCAGCCCGGGTGCCGCACCCGCGGTCCTACCCGCCCCGGTAGTTGCTCGCGGCCGGCCGGCGTTTTCGCTCTAAGTCCCCCATTCTGGCAGGCCGAGTTGCTTGAAAAGCCCTGGAAGTCTATGAGGTCGGATTTGCCTGCCGCATCCGACCCTCGCTCCATCGAAGTCGGCATGCCTTGCCGGGTTTTCCCGGTGGTGACGTGGAACCCCGTCCCGGTTCGCCAGGGACGTCAGGCACCCTCCGCCGGATATATAGGGAAGCTGCTGCGAGTTCCAGAGAGCCAGCTCCCAACGACCTCGGGAAGCCCAGCCCGGGTGCCGGCCAGGTCCCGGCCCCGGGAACCCCACCGTCCGGTAGACCTCCGAGGGTCCCGCCCGGGGCTCCACGGACCTCGGGACGCCCGGCCCGGGTGCCGCACCGGCGGTCCATCCCGGCCAAGTCCCGGGCCGGGTCCCGTGAAGCCCACCTTGGGGCAGACCCCCGAGTGTCCCGCCAGGGGCTCCCCGGACCTCGGGGTGCCCAGCCCGGGTGCCGCACCGGCGGTCCTACCCGCCCAAGTCCCGGGCCGGGTCCCGGGAAGCCCACCTTGGGGCAGACCTCCGAGGGTCCCGCCAGGGGCTCCCCGGACCTCGGGGTGCCCAGCCCGGGTGCCGCACAGGCGGTCCTACCCGCCCAAGTCCCGGGCCGGGTCCCGGGAACACCACCATGGGGCAGACCCCCGAGGGTCCCGCCAGGGGCTCCCCGGACCTCGGGAGGCCCGGCCCGGGTGCCGCACCGGCGGTCCTACCCGGCCCCGGTCCCGTGAACCTGCCGCCGGGTAGACGGCTGAGGGTTCCGCCCGGGGCACCCCGGACCTCGGGACGCCCAGCCCGTGTGCCGCACTGTCGGTCCTACCCGTTCCCGGCAGCCCAAGTTGCTCGCTGCCGGCTGGCGTTTTCGCTCTAAGTCCCCATTTCTGGCAGGCCAAGTTGCTTGAAAAGCCCTGGAAGTCTATGAGAACGGATTTGCCGGCCGCATCCGACCCTCGCTCCATCGAAGTCGGCCTGCCTGGCCGGGTTTTCCCGGTGGTGTCGCGGAACTCCTTCCCGGTTCGCCAGGGTCCTCAGGCACCCTCCGCCGGATATATAGGTGAGCGGTCGGCGTCGACCGCCACGACCAGGACAACGACCGATCTGGTGCCCCGCGCCGGGCCGGGGAAGGCAACCCTCGCTCAGGCGGTCCCCGGTGGGCCCCCTGGTGCAGGCGAGCGGCCCGCCTCCTCGCGCACTTCCCGGCGCGGACCCCCGGGCCCCACCGCGGCCCGGCCCTTGGCCCCGAGGCCTCTCCCCCGGGCCGGGGGAGAGCCGCCCCGGGCGCCGGACCCCCCCTCGCAGGCGACTGAGTTTGCTCGGCCCCGGACTCCCAGCGGCCCGAAGCCACGGCCGGTTGGGGCTACCCGCGGGCGCTCCACGTCCCACCCCGGGTTCCCCCCGCCGCGGAGCACGCACCTTCCTTTCTCCCGGCCCCGAACGAAGGGAGGGGGAGCGTGTGCTCTCCCTCTGTCCCCGCGGCCCCCTCGCCGCGTCCCCCTTACGCAGACCCGATCCGAGGGCTGCGCCCCCGGCGCCCGCCGCCTCCCGCCCCGGCCCCCGGGGCGGGAGCGGTCCGCCGGGGGCCGCGTCCGGGCCCGGCCGCCGCCAGGCCCCCGCGTGATGACGGGAGCTACCTGGTTGATCCTGCCAGTAGCATATGCTTGTCTCAAAGATTAAGCCATGCACGTGTAAGTACACACGGCCGGTACAGTGAAACTGCGAATGGCTCATTAAATCAGTTATGGTTCCTTTGATCGCTCCATCTGTTACTTGGATAACTGTGGTAATTCTAGAGCTAATACATGCCGACGAGCGCTGACCCCCGTGCATTTATCAGACCAAAACCAATCCGGCGGGCTCGCCCCCGCCGGCCGCTTTGGTGACTCTAGATAACCTCGGGCCGATCGCACGTCCCCGTGACGGCGACGATACATTCGGATGTCTGCCCTATCAACTTTCGATGGTACTTTCTGTGCCTACCATGGTGACCACGGGTAACGGGGAATCAGGGTTCGATTCCGGAGAGGGAGCCTGAGAAACGGCTACCACATCCAAGGAAGGCAGCAGGCGCGCAAATTACCCACTCCCGACTCGGGGAGGTAGTGACGAAAAATAACAATACAGGACTCTTTCGAGGCCCTGTAATTGGAATGAGTACACTTTAAATCCTTTAACGAGGATCTATTGGAGGACAAGTCTGGTGCCAGCAGCCGCGGTAATTCCAGCTCCAATCAGGGCTGGGCGTCGGCTGCTCACTGTGGAGTTGGGAGGCGAGGGGAGAGGAGGTGTTTTTGTGTTGCTGGTGGAACTTGGTTTCTTTTTTATTACTTTCGGTGCTGGACGTTTGCTACCCCGGGGAAGGTAACTGCCTCCCCGGGGTCCCATCATGGCCTCCACCCTCATTGAGGAGTGGAGGGGCCGCATTGCCATAATCTCGGAGAAACTGGTCTACACGGAGGACGGCATCCTACTCCCATCCCGGGAGACTGCAGGAACCGTATGCAGGGCTGTGCGTCGGAACATGGAGGCGCTCGAGGCATACACCACGGCCTTGAGCGCCAAAATAGCCATGCTCAAGAAGGGAGTCGGTCTGCCCCACCATCTGAGGGTCGACCAGACTTCCCTCCTGTTGCTGGGGGCCCTCCATCTACGGGCCCTCGCCCTCAGGGACGCCGGGGCCAGGGCCTTGGAGACCGCCGAGGCGAGTGTGAATACGAACCCTGAAGATGAGGAGGCGGTGGAACAGGGCCCTTCCTATGCCCAAAAGGCTAAGGTGGGGCTCCCAGTACCTGCGGAGTCAGACGGGGAACCCCTCAGGCAGGCCCTGGCTAACCTCCAACAAGAGTTGCGTTCCCTGGGGGAGGAGAAGGAGGAGGTTGCCGGACAGCTGAAAGAGCTCCGGCAGCAGAGCAACAGGGTGGGGAGTCGTCATCGCGGCCCCATACGGGAGCGGATCGTCTCCCTGAAGGAGAAAGAAGCGGAGTTGGCGAGACGCACAGCCCAGAACCGTGACCGCGTGCGGTTCCTGCAGGAGAAGCTGCGGGAGCAGGAGGTGGAGGAGTCGGGGGTACCACCGACCCCGGAGGACCCGGAACCGGTGGCGCCTACATCACCACCGCCACCGCCACCACCACAGTACGACGGGACCCAGGAGAGGTCCGCTATACGAAGGCCGCTGATTTTTTCAATGGAGGAATTGGACGAGGAGGAGGACATTAAGATCCAAGCTGCGCCACGGAGGCGGAAAAAGAAGACCACCAGGAGCAGGCCCGCTATCCAATCGTCCGGGGAGGAGAGCGTCGGGGATACCCCCCCCATCATGTCCGAGGAGGAGTTCCCATCCCTCCCGGCCCGGGTCCCCGACGCTGCTGCCGAGGATCCGAGAGCGGGCCCTTCCCGTCGGAGGGCCAGGGACACTATCCCCGCCGGTCTGCGTTTGGCCGGTGAGCCCCGGGGACCTTGTGTGAGTACCTTCCCCGATGTACCTGTCGGTATGTCCCCTGTTGTTGTCATGTCCCCTGTTGTCCCCCCACCCCCAGTGTGTGTTCCCTCTGTAGTACGTTCACGTTCCCCTGTCTGTGTCCGTCCGTCTTCCGTGGCCCCCGTCGGGGCGCGGGTTTTGTCACCCCCGCGGCCGGCTGCGGCACCGGCGACCGCTTCGGCGGCCGCCGGGGCGGCTGCTGCTGCCGCGGGATCCGTGCCGGCGCTCCCGGCGGCGTGCCCGCCTCCTTGTCCCTCCAGAGGGATCGGCGGTTCTGTGGCCGCTCCCCCCGTTGTATTTGGTCCCATCCACCCTGTGGTGGTGGACCTAGTTGTCCCGGCTGCTCCTGCGGCTTCGGTGTCCCCGGAGGTGCCGTCCTCCGTGTACGGGGCCGCCGCTAACCGGGCTGCCCTCCCCCTGTCCAGACTACTCCGGGCGGAGGAGTCGCCCGGAGTGCAGCTAAAAGAAGCTGCCGTTGCGAGTGGGGCTGCCGCTACCTGGGCGGCCCGCCCTCTGTCCCCACTACTCCGGGCGGAGGACTCGCCTGGAGGGCAGCCAGAGGCGGCTGTTGTTGTGAGCGGGGCCGCCACTACCCGGGTGGCCCGCTCCCTGTCCAAACTACCCCGGACAGATGATAATCTGTCCGGAGTTTTGCCGGGCGCCGCGGTTTCGATGGAGGCAGTGCCGGGTGCGGCTGCGGTCCCCGCCGGGGTCACTCCGGCAGCGGTGCCGGTGACCCCCGGGGCTCCCGCAGCCGTGATGCCGGTTGCTGGCTCCGCCCCCGCCGCGGCACAGGCCACGCCCCCCGGTAATTTTAAAGTCACGGTGCACAACACACACACTGTATGCCAGGGGACCGCGGGACCACCCGCGATGGCCCCTACGGTCAGGGTGGGGAAGGACCCTGGGGGGCAGAACCCCGGGAGGTCGGCGGTGGCCCGGGCTGCGGGGGTGGTTGCCCCTGCTTCGAAAGAGGTGGGGGTGGCGGCCGCTGCGGTCAGGGCTCCTGCTCCGGCCGAAGGGGGGATTCCCACCGGGGTGACACCTTCCCCCGCCGTGACACAGGGGGTCGCTGCGGTGGCCGCGGTACCCGCCGGTGGGTCCACGGGCGGGCATGGTAGCGGGGCCACGGGGGGGTCCACAGTGCCCATAGTGCCCACTCCAACGGTGGCCCCAGGTGCGACACCCGCAACCGCTAACGCCTGGGCGGCGGGTCCCCCGAAGGTTCAGGTGCCACCACCAGGCAGGCGGGCTACGGGACTCCCAGCGGGGCAACCCATGCGGAGAAGGAACGTGGTCCGCCTGCTGCACGTAGCGGAGGGATCCGTGCCCGATAGGAAGCGGGTGGTAGGGGCCCTGAAGGACCTGGGCTTTGCGGTCGCGGACTTTTTCGCCATCATCCACGTTAGCGGCACCCCTGAGTATGACATCAGTTTCATGTCCCCGAGGGGTCTGGAGAGGTTCTGGACCCTTTGGGAGGGGGTGCCAAAGTCCGGCGACAGCCTATGGGCCCGGTTCAATGTCCAGGCCATATCGCGCCAGGAGGTCCGCAAGGTGAACTTCCTGGTGCGGAATGAGTCCATACCCGTCGCGGACATACTGGTGTGGGCCCGCAGATACGGGGAGGTCTTGACCACCCCGGTCAAGACTCTCTGTGAGGACGGGATCTGGAACGGCGGCTGGACGGTCAACATCCGTCTGAAGGAGGTACGGGGTCTCCTACAGCACATGCCCAACTCCTTCTTCATCGGGACTGACCGGGTATCGTGCTTCTATCCCGGTCAGCCCCGGGTGTGCCACAAGTGTGGCTCGCCCCGGCATTTCAGCATAGGGTGTGATGTCACCAAGTGCACCCTATGCGGTGTTGTAGGACACTCCAAGCAGGAGTGCACTACCATCCGTTGCAACCTGTGCGGGGTGTTGGGTCATTCCTACAGAGCGTGTCCTGAAGCCCAGCACAACTTGGACAGTATCTGGGAAGGAGAGGGCGAATTCGCAGAGGAAGACCCGCGGCCAGTTGTGGGGGGCGCTCGGGACAAGGCTCTACCCGACGCCCCAGGTACCTCCTCCGGCACCGACCCCGTAAGTAACATCATTGACCCGTTGCCTGTCCGTCCAAAACAACGAATGTCTCACCCCATTTCTGTCTGTACTCCTTCCACAGGCATCACCACACGATCGGCGTCAGGACCCCGAGCCGCAACCACGCGGGATGAGTCGGGGTGGACGACTGTCGGTCCGAGGAAGGAGACCCCAACTCAGGAGGCAGCTCGGAGAGGTCCGGTAAGATCCTCCGCCTCTGCTAAGACCCCTTCCCGGGGGGATCCACCCTCCACACTAGAGGGGGAGAAAGTCCCTTCGGGACGGGGGAGCTCCGGGGCCCCGAAACCCAAATCCATCGTTGTCGCTGCCGCAAAATCATCAGCGGCGGCGGCCGTCGCTGAAACCGCTATCGGCAAGACGTGCGGGGACATACCAGTCCAGAACAGGTTTAGTGCCCTGATGGACTGGGGTACCCGCATGGAGGTCGAGGAGGCGGCAGAGGCGGCGGCGGTAGTGGCGACAGTGGCGGGGGAGGGTGGAAGGGCCGCGGAAGCTCGAGGACACCTGGCAGAGGTGGAGGATAGCGAGTTGGTAGAGGTGCCGATTCCGGAGGAGGACGCCTTGCCCGCGGGGCTCTCCGCGAAAAGGTACCCCTCAGACTCGGACGGTGAGAACGTACGGAAAAAGGGAAAGTCTCCTCATTCTCATCACCCTTGATGGCGACTCTCCCCATACTATCCTTAGCCACTCATAACGTGGCTAGTATTAAGACGTGCAGGGCCCGATTTATAGCCTATGATAACTGGCACAGGGAGAACTACCATATAATCTTTGTCCAGGAAACCCGCCTGGACTCCCTGGGGGCCCTGCATGCAGCTAAACGCGACTGGAGATGGGGGCACTCCTTTTTTTCACTAGCCACGGAGGGCTACGGGGGAGTTGCCATCCTGTTCCAGGGTGTGGACATAACGTTCAATAGGGTGATTGAGATAACGAAGGGTAGGTGCGTAGTTCTTGATGTGTCGGTAGGCAGGCAGCCTCTCCGTCTGATTAATATCTATGCCCCCCAGACCAAGTGGGAGAGGAAGCGTCTGTTTAACGAGATAGAGCCTTTCCTCTACACGTCCCGGCATATTGTCTTTGCTGGTGATTTTAATACCGTTACTAGGACCAAAGACAGGAAAGGTGGCAAAGACAAACCGGGATACGACGCTTTGGCCCTTACTAGAATAGTCAGGCAGGCAGGCTTGGTAGATGTGCATATTAAGCACAACCCAGACCTCACAGGTTACACATATCAGCGAGGTAACTGCCAGAGTAGGATAGATAGGATTTATGTTAAGGAGTCTCTTCCGGTGACGGCACTTGTGCTTAAACCGGTGGAGTTCTCCGATCACCTTATTCTTACCTGTCTGTTAAATGTCTCGCAGGCTCCGCTAAGAGGTAAAGGGATTTGGCGACTTAATTCTGACATCTTGACGGAAGGCTGGGTTCAGCAGGCTTTCGAGAACTTCTTTCATGACCAGGTCACCGTTGCGGAATTCTGCACGACGAAGTCTGAGTGGTGGGAGATGGTGAAGGTAAGAACCCGTGCCTTATTTCGCTCTCTTTCTCAGAACATCCAGTCCTCAAAGTACAGGACTTATCTCGGGCTCCTGTGCAAGTTAGACTGTCTGGTGTCGCAACGAGGTGATCCCGGGGACATCTCTAGGGTCAAATCCATGATGAGGACGTTCCAGTATGACAGGTATGCCTCCTTGCTCAAGGAAAGGGATCATGGGGCTTACCACTCACCCGATCCTTTTCTTAGTTGCAAAAGGAAGGAGTCTGCTAAGATCATTACCTGTCTGCGGAACACCCTCGGTGTCCTGGAGGAAACTCCTCGGGGGATACAGAGGGTTGTCCGCGATTACTATGTGGAGCTCCTCGGACAGAGGAGACCCTGCCGACATCAGGCGGACGACTTTTTGATGGGTCTTTCCCTTCCTGAGATTGATCATGGAAAGCTGGATGAGTTGGTTAGCCCAATCACTGTCAAGGAGGTCACGGAGACAATATTAGAGCAGACGAGGAAAAAATCTCCGGGCCCTGACGGTCTTACGGCCGAATTCTATCATGCCTTCTGCGGTCTCCTGGCCCCTAGTCTCACCGAAGTTTTTAATGAAAGCCTGGAGAGGGGGATACTCCCTCCTTCGATGAGATCCTCGGCAGTGATTATGCTAACTAAGCCCAGAGTTGTCGACACGGCTGATGTGGGGAACTGGCGACCCATATCACTCTTGAATGTCGACAGGAAGGTTTTGGCGAAGATCATTTTTAAACGTTTGCAGGGGGTCGCAAGTGAGGTCTTGTCTGATTCTCAATACTGCACCGTGAAGGGCAGAACTGTCTTTGACGCCGTCTGCGAGGTCAGGGAAGCCATCGAGCGGTGTAGGGTAGAGGATGGGGATAAGTATCTCTTGGCACTTGATCAGTCGAAGGCGTTTGATCGGGTGGATCATTACTATCTGTGGGCAGTCTTGCGCAGGTATGGCTTGCCGGGAAAACTTATCAATTGGCTGATTTCTTTATATAGAGGGGCCGAAAGCTTCACTCTTGTTAATGGATGGAGAGGCAAACCGTTTAAAATCCGATCTGGGGTGAGGCAGGGCTGTCCCCTCAGCCCCCTCTTGTACGTCTTTGCTATAGATCCCTTCATCCGAAGGGTTGATGCAAGTCGTTTAAGAGGAGTGGCCCGAACCCCAGGAAGGCCCTTACGGATACTGGCTTACGCTGACGACATCTCTGTGATTGTGTCCGACACACAGGAGGCAGTCACAGTGGATGAAATGATGAAGAGCTATTCTGCTGCCACTTCCTCCCGGATTAACCGGGACAAGAGCGTAGTTTTCTGGTGCGGGAAGGAGGGGAAGCAATTCCCTCTCCCCGACGGTTTCCCAGTGGCCCGTGACCAAATTCAAATCTTGGGGGTTAAGTTCGGACCGGGAGATTACTCGTTGGTCAACTGGACCGAACGTTTAGCTGTGGCCTGCAGCAAGGTAGACGAGTGTTGCCGGTGGAAACTGACCTACAGAGAAAGGGTTCACCTGATTAAAACCTACGTATTGCCCCTGTTTACGTACGTCAGTCACACCTGTCTTTTGCCATGTAGCCTTCACTCGCGGGTGTTCGGTTTGTTCTTTCGCATGTTGTGGGGGAACAGGCTCAACCTCATTAAGCGGGAAGTGACGTACCTAGCCCGGCGACACGGTGGGTTGGCCATGGTTAACCCAGTTGTTGTCCTGACTACTAACTTTCTGAAAAGGAACTTCGGGCCTCTCGGAAGAGATGACCCCCAGACACCGGGCTGGGTGCACAGTTTCAGGAAATGGGGAGACCCCTTTTTACAGGACTGGTTTATGGGCGGGAGAGTGAAAAGCATGCGTGTTCGGCACGGCTCCTATCTCCCGACTTCGGTAGCCCAGGGAGTGAGGTTGTTACGCCGGTGGAATGTGACGGTTGAGGAGGTCAGGGATACACCCAAGCGAGTCCTTGACTCTAGGGTGCTGGCCACTCACTTTAGCGTTTCGCTGGCCTTGAAAGACTGCGCGCCACGGACTCTCGCTTCGGGATTACAAAATCTAAATTCCGAACGACTGCCCGAGAAATATCAGGACGTGGCGTTTCTCAGTTTTCACGGTAGACTATATGTAAGAGGGAATCTTAAGTACCGGAACATAGCGGATCGCGGTTGTCCCCGGGTGGAATGTTTCGGGAAAGTTGAGTCCATGGACCACTTTCTGCTTGAGTGCCCCTTTAATGTGGATGTTTACCGGGGGGTGTCAGTCGCCTTAGGTATCCCATTCCTCTCTCGCATGTCATACGCGGAGTGGGTCTACGGGACGACCAACAGCAGGGGGCAGAGGTTTAATTTGAGCACTGTTTTTCTAGTTAGCGCAGTTATTAGATATTTCACGTGGCACGCTAGATGTCAGGTTTCCATCCGACAAAAGGTCCTTTCCTGTCAGGTGGTGGTGAATGATATCTTCACAGCGGTGGTGGCAATCGCGACAAAAGAGAGGGCTTCCATGGAAAACCAGCATTGGCAACGGCTGTGGAAAAACCTCAAGGTCCACCCGCCTTGAGGCCATGGTCTCTGTACAAGAGCCCAGCATGTTAGTAGTTATCACATACTGTCCCCTATTGTTTTAGGCATGTCATTGCACTTTTTAGCGTTATGTCATGCAACTAACAGTTAACTGTTTTGTCGTTGAAAGGTGTACATACTTTTTCAAGGAAGGCTGCTACGTGTTTTAGATGAGTACCTGGAGTACCGTACGTTGCCACCGTCATGGTTTGATGTTTTAGAAGTTTTTGTTTTATTGGGTTTTTGTTTCTTTATGTATCTTACTTTTCCGTTTTTCTTTTTCTTTAGTTGTGTCCCCAACCGCCACGTCCGTACAGATTCCGTCCCGGATCACCAACACACATGGACCGGAATCTAATGGGGCGTGTTTTATGTGATATTTTAGTGTGTACTGTTTTGTTTTAATGTTAGCGGGAGGGTATGTGTTATGGGTGGGGGTGGGAAGGTACAAGAAGGTGTATGGTTGTTTTTTAATTACTGTGGGTGGGTTTGTGTGTGGGTGAGGGGTGGGTGATGGGAGGGGTAGGGTTTTCTTTAAAATGGGTGATGGTGGGTGAAGGGGAGGTTTGGGTTTTTTTAAAATGGGTGATGGTGGGTGAAGGGGAGGTTTGGTTTTTGTAAAATGGGTGATGGTGGGTGATGGGGAGGGTTGGTTTATATAAAAAAAAAAAAAAAAAAAAAAAATAAAAAAAAAAAAAATTTTGCTTATTTTGTTATCATTGTTGTTATATTTGTTGTTATTGTTATCATTGTTATATTTTGATTAATTTTTAGAAAAAAAAAAAAAAAAAAAAAAAAAAATATTTTGCATATTTTGTTATTATAATTTTTGTTATCATTGTTATATTTGTTGTTATTATTGTTATATTTTGATTAATTTTTGGTGGCTGTTTTAAAAAAAACAAATAAAATATCTCCAGCTCCAATCAGGGCTGGGCGTCGGCTGCTCACTGTGGAGTTGGGAGGCGAGGGGAGAGGAGGTGGTTTTGTGTTGCTGGTGGAACTTGGTTTCTTTTTATTACTTTCGGTGCTGGACGTTTGCTACCCCGGGGAAGGTAACTGCCTCCCCGGGGTCCCATCATGGCCTCCACCCTCATTGAGGAGTGGAGGGGCCGCATTTCCATAATCACGGAGAAACTGGTCTACACGGAGGACGGCATCCTACTCCCATCCCGGGAGACTGCAGGAACCGTATGCAGGGCTGTGCGTCGGAACATGGAGGCGCTCGAGGCATACACCACGGCCTTGAGCGCCAAAATAGCCATGCTCAAGAAGGGAGTCGGTCTGCCCCACCATCTGAGGGTCGACCCGACTTCCCTCCTGTTGCTGGGGCCCTCGCCCTCAGGGACGCCGGGGCCAGGGCCTTGGAGACCGCCGAGGCGAGTGTGAATACGAACCCTGAAGATGAGGAGGCGGTGGAACAGGGCCCTTCCTATGCCCAAAAGGCTAAGGTGGGGCTCCCAGTACCTGCGGAGTCAGACGGGGAACCCCTCAGGCAGGCCCTGGCTAACCTCCAACAAGAGTTGCGTTCCCTGGGGGAGGAGAAGGAGGAGGTTGCCGGACAGCTGAAAGAGCTCCGGCAGCAGAGCAACAGGGTGGGGAGTCGTCATCGCGGCCCCATACGGGAGCGGATCGTCTCCCTGAAGGAGAAAGAAGCGGAGTTGGCGAGACGCACAGCCCAGAACCGTGACCGCGTGCGGTTCCTGCAGGAGAAGCTGCGGGAGCAGGAGGTGGAGGAGTCGGGAGTACCACCGACCCCGGAGGACCCGGAACCGGTGGCGCCTACATCACCACCGCCACCGCCACCACCACAGTACGACGGGACCCAGGAGAAGTCCGCTATACGAAGGCCGCTGATTTTTTCAATGGAGGAATTGGACGAGGAGGAGGACATTAAGATCCGAGCTGCGCCACGGAGGCGGAAAAAGAAGACCACCAGGAGCAGGCCCGCTATCCAATCGTCCGGGGAGGTCGGGGATACCCCCCCCATCATGTCCGAGGAGGAGTTCCCATCCCTCCCGGCCCGGGTCCCCGACGCTGCTGCCGAGGATCCGAGAGCGGGCCTTTCCCGTCGGAGGGCCAGGGACACTATCCCCGCCGGTCTGCGTTTGGCCGGTGAGCCCCGGGGACCTTGTGTGAGTACCTTCCCCGATGTACCTGTTGTTGTCATGTCCCCTGTTGTCCCCCCACCCCCAGTGTGTGTTCCCTCTGTAGTACGTTCACGTTCCCCTGTCTGTGTCCGTCCGTCTTCCGTGGCCCCCGTCGGGGCGCGGGTTTTGTCACCCCCGCGGCCGGCTGCGGCACCGGCGACCGCTTCGGCGGCCGCCGGGGCGGCTGCTGCTGCCGCGGGATCCGTGCCGGCGCTCCCGGCGGCGTGCCCGCCTCCTTGTCCCTCCAGAGGGATCGGCGGTTCTGTGGCCGCTCCCCCCGTTGTAGTTGGTCCCATCCACCCTGTGGTGGTGGACCTAGTTGTCCCGGCTGCTCCTGCGGCTTCGGTGTCCCCGGAGGTGCCGTCCTCCGTGTACGGGGCCGCCGCTAACCGGGCTGCCCTCCCCCTGTCCAGACTACTCCGGGCGGAGGAATCGCCCGGAGTGCAGCTAAAAGAAGCTGCCGTTGCGAGTGGGGCTGCCGCTACCTGGGCGGCCCGCCCTCTGTCCCCACTACTCCGGGCGGAGGACTCGCCTGGAGGGCAGCCAGAGGCGGCTGTTGTTGTGAGCGGGGCCGCCGCTACCCGGGTGGCCCGCTCCCTGTCCAAACTACCCCGGACAGATGATAATCTGTCCGGAGTTTTGCCGGGCGCCGCGGCCGAAACCGCGGCGGTTACAATGGAGGCAGTGCCGGGTGCGGCTGCGGTCCCCGCCGTGGTCACTCCGGCAGCGGTGCCGGTGACCCCCGGGGCTCCCGCAGCCGTGATGCCGGTTGCTGGCTCCGCCCCCGTCGCGGCACAGGCCGCGCCCCCCGGTAATCTTAAAGTCGCACCGCACACCACACATTCTGTATGCCAGGGGACCGCGGGACCACCCGCGATGGCCCCTATAGTCAGGGTGGGGAAGAACCCTGGGGGGCAGAACCCCGGGAGGTCGGCGGTGGCCCGGGCTGCGGGGGCGGCCGCTGCGGTCAGGGCTCCTGCTCCGGCCGAAGGGGGGACTCCCACCGGGGTGACACCTTCCCCCGCCGTGACACAGGGGGTCGCTGCGGTGGCCGCGGTACCCGCCGATGGGTCCACGGGCGGGCATGGTAGCGGGGCCACGGGGGGGTCCACAGTGCCCATAGTGCCCACTCCAACGGTGGCCCCAGGTGCGACACCCGCTAACGCCTGGGCGGCGGGTCCCCCGAAGGTTCAGGTGCCACCACCAGGCAGGCGGGCTACGGGACTCCCAGCAGGGCAACCCATGCGGAGAAGGAACGTGGTCCGCCTGCTGCACGTAGCGGAGGGATCCGTGCCCGATAGGAAGCGGGTGGTAGGGGCCCTGAAGGACCTGGGCTTTGCGGTCGCGGACTTTTTCGCCATCATCCACGTTAGCGGCACCCCTGAGTATGACATCAGTTTCATGTCCCCGAGGGGTCTGGAGAGGTTCTGGACCCTTTGGGAGGGGGTGCCAAAGTCCGGCGACAGCCTATGGGCCCGGTTCAATGTCCAGGCCATATCGCGCCAAGAGGTCCGCAAGGTGAACTTCCTGGTGCGGAATGAGTCCATACCCGTCGCGGACATACTGGTGTGGGCCCGCAGATACGGGGAGGTCTTGACCACCCCGGTCAAGACTCTCTGTGAGGACGGGATCTGGAACGGCGGCTGGACGGTCAACATCCGTCTGAAGGAGGTACGGGGTCTCCTACAGCACATGCCCAACTCCTTCTTCATCGGGACTGACCGGGTATCGTGCTTCTATCCCGGTCAGCCCCGGGTGTGCCACAAGTGTGGCTCGCCCCGGCATTTCAGCATAGGGTGTGATGTCACCAAGTGCACCCTATGCGGTGTTGTAGGACACTCCAAGCAGGAGTGCACTACTATCCGTTGCAACCTGTGCGGGGTGTTGGGTCATTCCTACAGAGCGTGTCCTGAAGCCCAGCACAACTTGGACAGTATCTGGGAAGGAGAGGGCGAATTCGCAGAGGAAGACCCGCGGCCAGTTGTGGGGGGCGCTCGGGACAAGGCTCTACCCGACGCCCCAGGTACCTCCTCCGGCACCGACCCCGTAAGTAACATCATTGACCCGTTGCCTGTCCGTCCAAAACAACGAATGTCTCACCCCATTTCTGTCTGTACTCCTTCCACAGGCATCACCACACGATCGGCGTCAGGACCCCGAGCCGCAACCACGCGGGATGAGTCGGGGTGGACGACTGTCGGTCCGAGGAAGGAGACCCCAACTCAGGAGGCAGCTCGGAGAGGTCCGGTAAGATCCTCCGCCTCTGCTAAGACCCCTTCCCGGGGGGATCCACCCTCCACACTAGAGGGGGAGAAAGTCCCTTCGGGACGGGGGAGCTCCGGGGCCCCGAAACCCAAATCCATCGTTGTCGCTGCCGCAAAATCATCAGCGGCGGCGGCCGTCGCTGAAACCGCTATCGGCAAGACGTGCGGGGACATACCAGTCCAGAACAGGTTTAGTGCCCTGATGGACTGGGGTACCCGCATGGAGGTCGAGGAGGCGGCAGAGGCGACGGTGGTAGTGGCGACAGTGGCGGGGGAGGGTGGAAGGGCCGCGGAAGCTCGAGGACACCTGGCAGAAGTGGAGGATAGCGAGTTGGTAGAGGTGCCGATTCCGGAGGAGGACGCCTTGCCCGCGGGGCTCTCCGCGAAAAGGTACCCCTCAGACTCGGACGGTGAGAACGTACGGAAAAAGGGAAAGTCTCCTCATTCTCATCACCCTTGATGGCGACTCTCCCCATACTATCCTTAGCCACCCATAACGTGGCTAGTATTAAGACGTGCAGGGCCCGATTTATAGCCTATGATAACTGGCACAGGGAACACTACCATATAATCTTTGTCCAGGAAACCCGCCTGGACTCCCTGGGGGCCCTGCATGCAGCTAAACGCGACTGGAGATGGGGGCACTCCTTTTTTTCACTAGCCACGGAGGGCTACGGGGGAGTTGCCATCCTGTTCCAGGGTGTGGACATAACGTTCAATAGGGTGATTGAGATAACGAAGGGTAGGTGCGTAGTTCTTGATGTGTCGGTAGGCAGGCAGCCTCTCCGTCTGATTAATATCTATGCCCCCCAGACCAAGTGGGAGAGGAAGCGTCTGTTTAACGAGATAGAGCCTTTCCTCTACACGTCCCGGCATATTGTCTTTGCTGGTGATTTTAATACCGTTACTAGGACCAAAGACAGGAAAGGTGGCAAAGACAAACCGGGATACGACGCTTTGGCCCTTACTAGAATAGTCAGGCAGGCAGGCTTGGTAGATGTGCATATTAAGCACAACCCAGACCTCACAGGTTACACATATCAGCGAGGTAACTGCCAGAGTAGGATAGATAGGATTTATGTTAAGGAGTCTCTTCCGGTGACGGCACTTGTGCTTAAACCGGTGGAGTTCTCCGATCACCTTATTCTTACCTGTCTGTTAAATGTCTCGCAGGCTCCGCTAAGAGGTAAAGGGATTTGGCGACTTAATTCTGACATCTTGACGGAAGGCTGGGTTCAGCAGGCTTTCGAGAACTTCTTTCATGACCAGGTCACCGTTGCGGAATTCTGCACGACGAAGTCTGAGTGGTGGGAGATGGTGAAGGTAAGAACCCGTGCCTTATTTCGCTCTCTTTCTCAGAACATCCAGTCCTCAAAGTACAGGACTTATCTCGGGCTCCTGTGCAAGTTAGACTGTCTGGTGTCGCAACGAGGTGATCCCGGGGACATCTCTAGGGTCAAATCCATGATGAGGACGTTCCAGTATGACAGGTATGCCTCCTTGCTCAAGGAAAGGGATCATGGGGCTTACCACTCACCCGATCCTTTTCTTAGTTGCAAAAGGAAGGAGTCTGCTAAGATCATTACCTGTCTGCGGAACACCCTCGGTGTCCTGGAGGAAACTCCTCGGGGGATACAGAGGGTTGTCCGCGATTACTATGTGGAGCTCCTCGGACAGAGGAGACCCTGCCGACATCAGGCGGACGACTTTTTGATGGGTCTTTCCCTTCCTGAGATTGATCATGGAAAGCTGGATGAGTTGGTTAGCCCAATCACTGTCAAGGAGGTCACAGAGACAATATTAGAGCAGACAAGGAAAAAATCTCCGGGCCCTGACGGTCTTACGGCCGAATTCTATCATGCCTTCTGCGGTCTCCTGGCCCCTAGTCTCACCGAAGTTTTTAATGAAAGCCTGGAGAGGGGGATACTCCCTCCTTCGATGAGATCCTCGGCAGTGATTATGCTAACTAAGCCCAGAGTTGTCGACACGGCTGATGTGGGGAACTGGCGACCCATATCACTCTTGAATGTCGACAGGAAGGTTTTGGCGAAGATCATTTTTAAACGTTTGCAGGGGGTCGCAAGCGAGGTCTTGTCTGATTCTCAATACTGCACCGTGAAGGGCAGAACTGTCTTTGACGCCGTCTGCGAGGTCAGGGAAGCCATTGAGCGGTGTAGGGTAGAGGATGGGGATAAGTATCTCTTGGCACTTGATCAGTCGAAGGCGTTTGATCGGGTGGATCATTACTATCTGTGGGCAGTCTTGCGCAGGTATGGCTTGCCGGGAAAACTTATCAATTGGCTGATTTCTTTATATAGAGGGGCCGAAAGCTTCACTCTTGTTAATGGATGGAGAGGCAAACCGTTTAAAATCCGATCTGGGGTGAGGCAGGGCTGTCCCCTCAGCCCCCTCTTGTACGTCTTTGCTATAGATCCCTTCATCCGAAGGGTTGATGCAAGTCGTTTAAGAGGAGTGGCCCGAACCCCAGGAAGGCCCTTACGGATACTGGCTTACGCTGACGACATCTCTGTGATTGTGTCCGACACACAGGAGGCAGTCACAGTGGATGAAATGATGAAGAGCTATTCTGCTGCCACTTCCTCC